>PVJI01000074.1:195371-415414 GCA_004026765.1 Micronycteris hirsuta
TCTTTCTTCCTTTTCTTTCTTTCTTTCTTTCTTTCTTTCTTTCTTTCTTTCTTTCTTTCTTTCTTTCTTTCCTTCCTTCCTTCCTTCCTTCCTTCCTTCTTTATGTTCTCTCTCTCTCTTCCCCCCCATTCCCTCTCTCTCTTTCTCCTTCTTTCTTTCTTGACACAGTCAATGTATAGCTTTCTTCCCACCCCTCCACCAGCAATGCAATATGAGCTGGGTTGTGATTCACAGAGTTGAATGAATGGGCTGAGCTCCGCTGATGAAAACATTTGATAATGTGGAAAATAAAAGCTCTGGCAAGAAGGAGATGGCAAGGTTTCCATTGTTTGTCCTCACAATTTGTTTTTATAAGGGTTTTCACAGGAACAAATAAATTGGAGTAAATAAAAGCAAAATAGCACTGTTAGTCCCTATCGTGGCCTCACACACGCTCACAAGTCAACTGGGGCAGGAAACTAGCAAAAGGTCTGTTCCCAACCATTTGCGTTGCATCTTTATCTCTCGGGTTCATTGTTTGCCACTGAGTGCTTAAACCTCAACTTCCCAAGTAAAAGCTTCCTGTTGCTTGCTTTTAAATATAGTCTTTTACAATAACAAAAAAAAAAATGGAGAAACGTATTAAAGAAGCCAACTGATGAAAAAAGGATGAAGCAGGTCTACTCCAATGTGCTTCTAAAACGTCAGGATGCAAACGCACACGCTGGTTACTCTGGAGGCAGTCATAGTCTCCTTTTACGTACTCAGCTGCAGGCGCCATCAACAGGCCTCTCCATGAGGTCAAAAGTGAAGGAGAACAATGAAAATGCTCTGTGCTGCTCACATCTGCCCTTCTGCTGTGCTTGGTTTCACTTAGTTTTAACTTTGAGGCATTGTTCATGGCTGGGATTTTCTCCCCTTCCATTGCAGGTCAGAGGAGAGCCCATCCTTTATTAATTGTGCTCCTGCTTAGAGATCCTTTAATGTCAGTGTATCTGAAAAATTGTCTCCATTCCTGTGGAAAATATGGTTCTCATTCCACCTCCATGGATGGGGGTTACTCTGATACTTCCTGCAATTTTGGAGGAAAGTGCATCAGTTTTCTCAGGCCTTGGATATAAACAACATTGTTTATGCTGTTTCCACTCTCCTGGCCCTCTGTTTGTGCAGGCCCTAACACAAGTGGGTCTGTTTTGCATTTAAAAAATTAGTGTATGTTTTCAGAATCAATCTATCAAGCTAGGTCAAGAAATGCCTTAAGAATGCATGGCTGGGGGTTCCGAAATTCTGGCTTTCAAAACTTACTTGACAGCCATTTACAATCTGGCTTTACACTCACGTGCCCTGTGGGGCTTGGTACCCTCCTTTAATTCTGTGAGGGGAGCAATCGATTGGGATTCCTTTCCCCTCTCCATTGCATGATACACCAAAGGCTGCTGCAGAAAATTGTTTGTACCACCCAAGTGACCTTTTCTGAAGAGAAGTCCCATCAGGCCAGAATGTGAACTCCATTACAGAAGTTTTAATCGCTACTAGTACAGTGAATTAAAATCTAAAAGGAAATCGTTCATTAAAACATAAAAAGAGCCCTGGCTGGTGTAGCTCAGTGGATTGAGCATGGGCTGCGAACTAAAGGGTCGCTGGTTTGATTCCCAGTCAGGGCACATGCCTGGGTTGCAGGCCAGGTCTCCAGTAGGGAGCCCATGGAAGGCAACCACACATTGATGTTTCCCTCCCTCTCTTTCTCCCTCCCTTCCCCTCTGTTTAAAAATAAACAAATAAAATCTTTTTAAAAAAATCATAAAAAGAGTAAGCAATCACTCACTCACTTATGTGGGTGTTTAACGGAGGAAGGCCAAGGGGAGGGCAGCTGCAGGGGTGCACTTGATCCCCAGCAAGCTGGGAGTGTCTTCACCAATGCCTTTGCCATCCTGCAAGATCAGAAGAGGCAGCCTGAACCTTTCAGTGTGTGAACTGTCAGTGCCCTGATAGACACAACTGCGCGTGCTCTGTAGGAGAGTCGGAAAATAGAACGGGTCTGCAGGTTGTTTCCGCAGGCCTGTGAGTACAGGACGCAGACTTCCTGAGCAGTTTCCTAAAAAGACACTCTGAGTGGAGTGCTGAGGTCTTCATTCTTAATCCAGCTCTATTTGCTACATTCAGCCCTGCATATACATGGTCAATAATTCTTTCACGTGGTTGCCTCTTGACCCTGCTTTTGAGAGACTGCTTCCTGGGCACTAAGCTAAGGAAATTGCAGCTCTCGTCTGGCAGGGTCCAGCAGGAGAGGGTGTCAGGAGAATGCAAACGCTCATTTCTTTATTCGAGCCTCCGGTGGATTCCGAGCAGAGCAGTCCCAGAAGTCCATCAGCTTGTTGCTGGGGAACACCAGGGCAGAGGCCAGAGAGCTCCTTGGTTGGTGGTGCTGTTCTGTCCGAGGGTCAGGGTTCCATGTCGGTGCTAGTGAAAGCATTTGCAAAAATCAGTTGAACAGTTTTTTTTTTTTTTGGTCTTGCTGAAGAGACTGGAAATTTGTCTCATGATGGCTCTAAGGAGAGTTGCATCTTCTCAGTTATGTTATTGAAAACACTTTGCGGTCTGTTAGTGCACCCTTCCCTTTGGGTAAGTCATGTCACCCACTCCCATGCAGGCACACCTCATCTTCATAAAGAGAAGTCAGAGGAAGCTGATGTTTCACTAAGGCGGGCTTAAACATTGGGGGTGGGATTTGGGACCCTATTGCTTGGCAGAGAGGCCCATATGGCACAAACACATAAGCATATGACCCATGGTATTAAAAAAAACTAAATTCCTTAAGTCTAGTTTGTCTAAGACATTGCTAGCTCTCCCTTAATACCACAAAGCAAAAATGCTCCCACTCACTGTTCCGTAGTCTGATCTGGAAGACTGAGTCTGGGGTTCAAGCCTCTCCTCATCTCCCCGACACTCTCCCAGTGATATGGTTACTAACATTTGGACATGAATTCACGCCCTGGTTCTGTCTATTGTCACTCATCTTCTCCATTTCAACATGGAGCTTTGCTGTCTTCCTAACTGTAATATTTGTACCTTATTTTATACTTATATGTTGGACCCTGAATTGCCTTAAGGACTGAGGGATTTAAGTTTAGTCAATACCATTATTACTGTGGTCATTATTTCATTACAAGTGAATTCCCCTTTTCAACTATATCTTTAGAAAATGATCTTGGTTTCCTTCCACCATCACATCGATAATAATAAAATAAGCCAAGAAGTTATAATTACTCTTTACATAGTCTCTGTGGTGTGAGTAAATAGAATATTCATCAGCTATGATGTTAATTTCCATTCATTGCAAATGAACAGGAACAAAATATTCCTGACTCTTTGGTTCCACCTTTCGCCGCACGTGGTGGCCCCCCCTAGCAGGAAACCACACAGCCCACTGTCACGCACTCTTCAGTGTGCTTTCTAATGAATAGAGCCAGCTAAAAATAGTGACGGTCTCCATTAGACGTGAAACGGTCATTGCCACTGCTTCTGCTCCGAGTGGCCCATGCATCGCTTACTCAGAGCCATTTCAGGAGAGAGAGAGAGAGACAATGAGAATATGAATGGATCATCAGTCTGTATTTCATTTGGTGGCACAGTGCGGAGAATTAAGGCTCAGGATGATCCTTTAGTCATTTCATTGTTTCCTGTAAAAGTTTTATTTTTTCTAGCTTATACAGGTGGTTGTATGATGGACTAATATAGGTTTAATTATACTAATAAAAATCATACTTCACTAGTTCGCTTGTGACAAAAAACGGTGGCATTTGTGACAAGAAAGTAGCCTGACGTAAGAGGTGTGCTCAGCCTTTCCTTTCAATCCCTTGAATCAACCAGTCAGTTCTTCCTCATGTAACAGCTCTCCTAATGGAGAAAAGAGAATTTAGCAAAGTTCTAGAATGCACAACCGACTTCTTTGTTAAATTTTTCAGATAACAAATTCTGTATATTCTGTACCTATTTGGAGAGAGTGGAACTAACTCAGGGCAAGGAATTTAACTCTTTTCTGTATAGAAACGAAAGCTCCAAAGATCAAAGTGCTTTTCTACTGTGTCCCCTGCCCACCCCACTGCCCCCACGCCCCAGGCATTAACTGTAAATGAATCTACATGAGCTTATGATTTTGGTCTGCCATTAGTTCAACAAACATGCACTGCCTGCTAGTGGTGGGCCCTGAGGGTGTACAGTGGTGAGCAAGACGCATTTTCTCTGCTCTAGGAGCTCATCGTCCAGGAGGGTGGTTATGGTGTAGACTAGCCATGGAAATATGGTGTGGAACCAGCTGTCCCTGCATGCACGTGGGGAAATGCACCTACCCCTGTCTAGGAGGATCATAGAAGTTCTCCAGAAGAAGGGGCATTTTTACAGTATTTCACATTTCCCCAAGAGTTTCCACATACACTAGAGGGCAAAAATAAGTTTACAGTTGTTATACAAATAAATGACACAATAATAAATAATAATATAAGAATAAACTCTGTTTCACCTACTCCCAACTGTAAACCTACTTTTGCCCACCTCTGTATATAATTTCACTTGTTCCTCACAACACCCCTTAAAATGAGCTAGATCCTTATTTCAGCCAGCCTTTGTGGATGAAGGAAGGGAGGCTCAGCAGAATTGAGTCAGTTCACTGACGTGACACAGACAGTGGCTGGCCTGGAACTTCAGTCCTGGGGCTCTGACCTGGAGGTCAGGCATGAGTACATATGTTTGGGAAAATGGGGGAACTTGGAAAGATAAGAAATAGTGGCTTGGTCTTGTGAAATCACTGTTTGACCATCTGGGAATTTGCCCCTGATTCACTGCCAAGTTTAGAAAGACCTGGAATGATCATTCCACATTCACATAGCTTAGGCATAGCTTCACAACACCCATTTACCATTTCAAAAAATAAAATAAAATAAGGAAAACAAGTAAGTGCAGAAGAGAGACAATTAACTTGAACAAAGCAGCTTTCCTAATTTAGGTTTTCATTTTTTCTTCTGTGAGAAATGGCCCAGAATGGTCACATTTCATGCCTGGAAAGTTTTTAGGCTTCTCTGATGTGTGAAGCCTGAAAGGCTTTCTATAGGAAGGTGATTATCTTCCTATAATTGTGATTTTTAAAAAAGTTATGTATTTTTTTAAAACCTGATCCAACTTATATTTTTTGACTACAAAGCAGAGAGAGATGTAGCTTTGGGCCCACGGTGACCGCCGTTCAACTTTCCAGGCTTTTCCGCCCAGACCACACCCTGCCCACACCTTTCTTTCCTTCGGTTGCCCCTGTCACAGGAGCGGATGGAAACGTGTTGCCCCCAAATGTTGAAATGATGCCTTACTTACAGAGAGGTTTCTAGAAGGAAAAAGTCTTTGGGGATGACTGAGATACAGAGAGGAAGGCCATGACTCCTGCACCCCTTTGCTCTCAGATATGGAAACCACACTCTTACAGACCGTCTGGATCTGACTGGATGGGATTCGGGGATGTTTCCCAGTGTGGCATGCCGGATGAGAAGGCAGGACACGCGGAGACCCAGGAGCTGTGCTAGGATCTCAGCAACGCAGAGCCACTGGGCGGGAAGAGGAGGCTGGGGCGGGGCGGGAGCATTCCTGTTACTCGGAGGAGTGAGGGCTCAGAGCGCCTAACCTGGATACAGGAGCTGGCTTCTGTGCAGGTAGCTGGGTGGTCCAAGATACGGCATCCAAAGGGTGTAGCAAGTTCAGGCCTGGCGTTTCAGGATACTCGGTCTGGTAGGTGGGGCCAGCAACAGGGAATTCTAGGCCGCAGGCCAACTCAGAAGTCAGGCAGGGCTGGGATTGGCATCCTGAGGTCTGTTTTTGAGGGAGAGGATCCCCTCCAGCTGGCAATTCATGGGAAGGAAGTCTGGCAGGGCCTGGAGGCGGGGAGGAGAAAAGAGGTCCCAGCCGGAGTGTGGTTGGGGACAAGAGTAGGCCCAGCGGTGGACGGAGAGCAGCGTAGCGAATCTAGATACAATCCTGCTCTGGAGGGTGGGATCTGTATGAGGAGTTGGTGGTGCATGGGCTGATTTAAGCTAAAAGTCAGCAGTCGCTCCTATGAATCTTGGCCTAGGGGAGTGTCACAGAGAGAGGCCACTCTGTCTCTGTGTTTGTGGGACGATTGTCCAGGAAACCAAGGGCGCCTGGGTCCCAGGTAGAGTCTCTGTAGAGGCAGCTGCAGAGGCTCAGGATGAAGCCAGAACAGGTCATCAGAGGAGAAAGCAGGTGCAGGTGCTGCAAAATCAACCCCCTTTCTGTGAGAGGGAAGATTTCTGCTTTTTGTGGATGAGAATAATCCATGGGTTCTGCTACCTTCTTGCCTCGGGTAGGTTGCTGATTAACACGTAGGTGATAACATCACTGCAAACCCCACAGACTGGACCTCGGCTGCCCCTTGGGCCCTTGGGAGTGTCCTCTGCTCCAGGCTGGTGTTTCTGAGGCAGTCTTGTATCTGTATCCCTCCTGGAGGAGAGACTTTCCTTTCTTTGATACATAAACGGTGAGAGAAAATAAACTCCTGTGAGCTTGTGAGCTTGCCTCGGGGGTGGGGGGCTCTGCCCGCCCTGGCTGAGCAGAGTGGCCCTGCCGGTGCAGGGCGAACTTCCCTGTTTCATGGAGAGCAGAGCAGCCCCCAGAGAGGGCAGTTTCCTCCCAACTTTCTGACTGCAGATTTCTGACACGGAAAGACACTTGAATACTATTGTGTGTTGCTAGAAAATGTGTGCTCTCTCGTTCTCTCTGTTCCCTCTGTCCCTGTCCTTGACATTTCTGCAATTTCACAGGGTACCCCCTGGCCCCAAGAGCGGGAAGGGGGCCTCTGCGGTGTGGTGGTCTAGGTAGCCCCAGATCACCCCCGCGTGCCACC
This sequence comes from Micronycteris hirsuta, assembly GCA_004026765.1. Classification (NCBI taxonomy): domain Eukaryota; kingdom Metazoa; phylum Chordata; class Mammalia; order Chiroptera; family Phyllostomidae; genus Micronycteris; species Micronycteris hirsuta. The sequence continues at coordinate 202,252 of PVJI01000074.1, forward strand.
GCTGGGTGCTCAGCCTCCACTCCGACACGAACTCTTTCTGTGTGATTTTCTCCTTTACGTTTTGGAGACACATTCAGGAAAATTACCTCACTTTCTTGCAATGTGCCTACTTTCGACATCCTATGGGTGCAGAGAAAGTGCCATTCTCGTGCCCTTTCTCTGCACCCGTGAACACTTGGTGTTCATTCTCTTCTTGAACATCACAGAGGTGGTCTTCCTGTTCCCTGTCATCCGTTCTCGGTGCTGAGGACACGCCGGTGCTGCAGGCATCACATGCTCGCCGTCCCGCTTCTCTCGGACTTCAGTAGAAAGTCTGAAGGGCCTGGTGTGGGCTATGCTCTGTGCCAGGCAAGGGCAGCGCACAGCAATGGGAAAACCTCTCTAGAGGTTGAAGACAAGCGCCTAGGTTGTTATTATCTAAATCGTGTGGAGTTAAACGGAGAGAGTAGCTCTAGAGTGATTAGGAGTTTAGCCTTGAGCCAGATCTGGATTAGAATTCGTGAAAAGTAGCTCACTTTCCTTATCTGTGTTTTAGGGCTGGAGTGCTCTGATCACAGGAGACTAGTCAGTAAAGCACCATATTTTGTGGTGTGTAATGTGCACCTTTTTGCCCACATTTTTGAGGGAAAAATAAGGATGCGCGTTATACATGAGTCGTACCTGAAATGCCTTGTATCTGTTCTTGTGTTTTGTAATTATTTGTTACATAAAATTTCTTATACAATAATATGTTCAAAAATAAATGCCAAAATTCCTTTATAGTACAAAAACAAGTATGTAAATGTAAATAAATAAAAAATTGAATTACAAAACTAAAACAAAAGATTTTTCCCTGAAAGTTGGGGCTAAAAATGTGGGTATGCAGTATACACTGGAGCACAGTATACACAGCAAAACATGGCACTTCATCAGGTGTGCGCTCTCTCCGCAGCTCCTATCTGTCAGGCATTAAACATGAGCTATTTCTGCTGACTGCTCAATCTTTGCAAGATCTGTGGCAAATAAAGGGTTTTTTAAATATGGAGAAATTACCTGTTTTTTGGTTTACCATAATAACACATTTAAGTTTAACTTTGAAGTTTTTTATGAGGATTCGTTGATTGAAAATAAAGGCCAAACAACACAGTTTCAGGTATGCAATAAATGCTCAATAAATGTTAGTTTGTATTATTACTATTACCTTCCTCTTTAGAGAAGAGATGGACTGTAATTGAAAATTAGCCCTGTCTCTGTGTACGCCTCTCACTTTTCCTAGCTCTCAAAGATACTTTCTTAAATGATAGAACTTTTTTCCATGTCAGTAAAACAAAAACAAAAACCTTTTATTAACAACTGCCCCAGAACTATTATTTAGAGCTCAGAGGACACGTTATTATGAATGAACCTATTTTGTGTGGGAGACGGGAATATATACAACTTGTTTCCGGTGCACCCAGCAGGAGGCTGCCAGCTCTCTGCATGACAGGACAATGTGGGCAGTGCTGGCCACCGTTTCTTCTCTGAAGCACAGATACAAAGTTCCAAGTCACTCCAGGGCTCTTTGTGAAAAAGAGAGAACAGAAAAAATGTAAAAGTATGTAATGCCAGGAGAGTGGGTGCGTATCTTTTGGAGATGAGCAGCTTCCGGGAATGAGAACGGATCCGGGAGATGAGGAGAGGCGATTAGAGCGGCAATGATTGTTTTCCCGCTTTGGGTGAGGGGTTCAGGATAAACGTCCCCTTGCTCACAGAAAGTACTCAGGAGCAGAATAACCACAAGAACTAACCTTCACCGAGCTGAGCCTCAAGTTCCAGGTGATGTGTTAAAATAAACGTTTGATGCAGCTTATTTTACTTAATCTGCCCAGTAACTCTAAGGTATAAATACTCTTACTATGCTCATCCCTCCTCCCCGCCAGAGGGGAGAAACAGAGGCTTGGAGAGGTTAAGTAACTTGCCCAGGGTCACACAGGTATTAAGTGGTGAAGATGGGATTTACAGGAACCTAGATAACCTGACTCCAGAGGCTAAACTGTTCTCCTGCAACACTTCCAATGTGGGAGGCAGGAAGCGAGGTGCTGGACATGCTGGGGAGATGAAGGGGGAGAGAGGGCTAGCACTAACAGAAGGAAGAGTCCCCAGTGGAAGACATCCTGGCTTGTCCCGATATTCCAGCTAGTCCTCGAGACATCAGTGAAGTTGCATTCTCAAAATGAGGACCCAAGCAGCCTTTCCTCCACCCGCATTCAGTGGGCACAGGTACAGTCTTCACTGTGTGGAGTGAGGGGAGACTGGCCCGTCTTCTACTTTCCCTAGGCATCCACGTGCACCTGACACTTTCTAGCTTTATTTGCTCATAGGGGAAGGTCCTCCAGTGCCTTGTCATAAGATGCACATTGTGGTCCTGGGTCCTGCAGTGCCGCATTCCCTGTCCCATGGAGGCGCATGAGAAATGCAGCATCTCAGGCCCCTCCTTTACCACCTTCAAAACTGCCTTTGAACAAGGTCCTGGCGCTTCATATGCACACTAAAGTTGGAACAGCACTGCTCTAGGAAGCTAGTTTACTTTTATTCTGCCCACTAAGGTGAAGTCACCACTGTGCACGGTGTGCTCATTTTGAATGGCAAGCACCTTCCTCTGAAGAACTGAGTGACTGGTATGTGTGCATGACAAATCCACCAAGACCTGGAGCGCGGAAAATCAGAGCAGCGAAGTGAGGTGTAGTAAGAGACACATGGTCCACAAGCCTTTTCTCTAAGAAGCTGTTGGATTTGTAGATGGCTTTAGAATAATAGGATAACAAGCCTTTATTTTTTTATCTTAACTTTTTCCTTGTCCATTCTCCTTCAAACTAAAATATCTTTTCTTTCTCCCCAAAGACTTGCTAATCTGTATTTCACAACCTGGTTCCATTTTACTTTGTATGCAAAGAAATCCGTCTCTACAGAATACCTTCCCTTTTTCACCCTTGACCCATGGCCCTTCTCTCGCTCCAGCTCCTTCCTACCTCGGGATTCTGTTCTCACCGGTGTCCCCTCTCTCACGTGCCTTACTCCCCGGTCCGCTGTCCTGGCCCCCTTCCTGCACCGTGTGACTCTCTCCTGCATCCTCACAGCCGCAGAGCAGACGAGAAGGGCGTCAGTGGGGGAAGAAGAGGGAGCGCCCGTGAGCGCCTGGAGAGAGGATGCCCAGGAGGGTGGGGAGAGTCGGGATGGAAGGGTGCCGCCTATTACCCAGCTCCCGAGCCTCCTGGCGAAGGCTCCGCCCCCTCCAGCCGCGCAGACCAGTGAGTTGAGGGCAGACAGAAGAGTTCCTGCAGAATGTACCCGCACGATCCAGGTTTATCTGGTGTCATTCAAGAATGATGGGGTCCAGATAAGCAGAGTCTGACGTTTTTAAATATTAAAAAACGTGGGGGCGTTTTTTATGAAAATGTGTCCAGACTACACATACACTCTTTTCTATCTGATTATAATGAACTTTTTAAAACGATAATTTAAAGTCAGTCGGTACTTAAGCTATGGCACTGTTGCAGATATTTTCTTGCTCGCGCAGCCTCTGTGGCGTAGGTGGGACTGTCATGGACGGGGCTGCCACGCCGAAGGGCACTTGTTGCTACCCTTCTTAGGTTCTTATTTATTGCCTCTTTATCATCTTACATTTTCATAAAGATCTCAGCCTACGAGCTATCAGGCAGGAAACCAGAGGAGCAAACTTTTGAAACCTACATCTGAAATAAACATAACAATTTTCTGATTAAGGGGCGTAGGATCGTTCGTCCGTAGGGATATGGGAGCTTTGCCGAATACGCTCTGTGACTCTCGCCCAGTGGTTCTCAAACTTGGCTCTGCATTTTCCTCGTCTTGGAGCTCTAAAAGTTGTTAACGCTGGGGTCTCACCCTCCAGAATACTAATTTAATTGGCCTTGGGTAGAGCGCAGGCATCAGGGTTTGTAAAAGCTACCTCGTGCTTCCTCTCTGCGGAGCTGAAGTCCAGAACCACTGCTTCTAACCTCCGTGCCTCTGACTTTTTCAGTGTATTCCATAGAACTGAGTTTTTTGAAGAAGTGACCTCTTTGATAAATAAGTGTTATCCTGTCTGCGTAAAAGTGTACATACGTCTACACATACATATATCCTACATATGCACACATGCAGAATATGTAGTTTAAAAATAAATGTGACAAACTTTTGAAGATTTCACAAAAATAAATGGAGTGTGAGTTTGTGTGTGTGCGTCTGCCTGTCTGTAATATCCTATATGTGGTTTTTTTTTTTTTACTGGCTAAAACATTTATTTTCATGGTTATATAAAACTTTGTGATATTCATTAATAAATGATTTACATATTTTGGAAAGAATATCTCAAGTAATGCATCACTAAAATAACACTTAAAAATAGGCGAAGTTCTGGTATCTCACACACTTTCTGATCTGTTGATTCAAAACAAAAATTTATAACTTTTGCACTGTTTTACCTTGCAAACTATAAGTGTATTTTCTTTATTTTTTATCTTAGAGAAGGTAATTCTCTAAGAGAGAGAATGGGGGATTTCCATTTTGTTTTACTGGTAGTATAAATGCATAGATTTCAGTCCTATCTTGCCGGCACTCGCATCCTGAAGTTTCCAAGACTTCATTAAGAAGTTATGCTGTTTTTGCAGGGATTTTCCATGGTGTTTAGTTGTAAAAAAATGCTGAATGGATGAAAAATGAGTAAAATCTGTGTTGTTTTTTCTTTCCTATTCATCATCACTGTTTGTCCTCTGTGTGTAGGCAACTAATTTGCTGCTGTTTCCCTGAGGGGAGTTCAAGTCAGAAAGTCGTATTGAATTACTAGAAAAAAGGTATTCCTATCTCGAAAAAACAAAGTGCAATGATTCAGGAAGAAAAGACTTGGAGAATTTATCTGATTTCTTGGTGTACGTGTTGTATCTGTCCACGGTACCCTACTTGCATGAACTCTTACATAAAGTAAATCTAAGCAGTAAATGTGAACACTGACTCTGAGGAATAATTCTTTACTTTCCATGAATTTAGAAAGTTGAGTTTTAATCCCATCAACTGCACTTTCAAATTTTGACAGAATTTTTTTTTTTGTATTCTATAAAAGTCCAGAAAATATTTTTATTCTGGGTCTCAGTTAAGTTGGGTTCTTTCCCTAAATTTCACTCAGTTATATTTTACACAATATGTGTGTTGACAGTGAAGAATCATGAAGTGGTAGAAGCTTAATAGAATGTGTTATTTATAGTAGAGAAGTTATTCCAAATTTATTTCAACAGGCTGGCATTCCCTGGGTTATAAACGCCCAAACTGGATGAATGACCTCCATATACACACAAATGCTCAACCCAGATCTCTCAGGCCTCTGCTCCCTGCTGCACACCCACAGGGCCCACTGACTGTCACTGTAATTTCTGTGAAGACGTCTTGGGATGTTGAGAAACACACGGCTTCCCCAACGTGGGCAGGGATAAAGAGGGGCGATGTGGCGCGGGAATGGCTGGGCGTAACACGCAGTGTGGAAACTGACATCCGGATCTCCTGAAAGCCTGGCATCTGTTGTTGCGGAAAAAAAATCTTTCCCGACACAAGCTGTATTTTTAAACATACCTCTACTTATGAACTCTACCTGAAATGCTGCCATGTAAAGATTCATTTGCCTTCACAAATCTTCTTTTAAAAATGTCAGCACTCCTGGGAAGGTGAGGGGGGCATCGGTTATTCGCGCCTAGTCTGAATTAGTTCTTTCAGATTGCTTTCTACCTCCAGTCTGACTCACACCAGCGAGACTGGGAGGCCGGATATTCTGATTGTTGGAAGATGATGAGTGTGAATTCAGAGCAGGAGAAGAACAGGTCTGGGTGAGGGGAACACGTGCCTCTACAAGTGCCTCTACAAGGTGGTGGGATACTCAGAAATGCCAGGAGATGCAGGCTGTGCAGTGGAAGAGAGATACAGAAAAGGAGACATGACAGGCAATTACATATATTTTAATGTTTTCCTAGGCTGACTCTATTCGTCGAAATATGAAGAGAAACTTATCCTTTGTCCTTATTCTAATACTTTCCGACTTCCTGCTCCCTGCTTTCGGATTTCAGTTGGAACTTTATTCATTTAATGAATTACTTTGGCTTTGATGAGCAAGCCTTGGGATCTAACACCATTCATAACTTGCTTCTATGTGAAAATATGTGCTAATGTCCCAAAGAAAACCACTTACAAATGAATTCAGAATGTAATGTGTGTCTAAATTGGGTCCACCCCATTGCTGTTCTATTGTCCCTCATTCTCTGATCTGAGTTTGGAACTGGGAGATTTGTTGGTTTGAACTAGAAAGAGACACTGGGGAATGAGGCTTTATTTGGTAAAATGTATGTGCTATTAGGGCATGCAATGGAGAGGACACTGGTGATACCACAGAAGCTCCTTCCTAGGTTGTGACTCTCAGAACCCAAGTGACAAACACCCAGACCCTGACCCCGAAGGCCCTGCGTGGTCTTATTCCATCTTCTCTCCAGCTGTGTCTACCCTGCGCTCCCAGGTTCCAGTTCTCTGGTTGAGTCACGTGTCCTGTGGGCGCACGAAGCCTTTGTCCCTGCTGTTCCTGTCACCTGCCATGCTTCCTCTGCTCCCTGCCCTGTCAAGATGCCCACTGTCCCTAGTCGACTTTTCTTCCACCGTTAGATCTCTGCTGCAGATCACTTCTGTCTACGTCAATTTCCTTTGTTTCACACTCTCACAGATTTATATTTCTTTTTGATTGAGTGCAATTGTACATTTATTACTGTGATTATTTTGTTTAACATCTGTGCCCTCTAACTGGAAAGCTCCATAGAAACAGGGACTTTTTCCGATTTGTTCACCGTCTGTGTCCCTAATGGTTAGTATAGTGTTTGGAATATAGTAGGAATTCAATACATTTTTGGTAAATGAATGAATGAATGATAAGGGTGACTGCTCATGCAAGAGATGGTTACATGTATCATCTTTTGGGGCTCACGTTTAAATGCTACATTTTGCTCTTTAGAAAAGGGAGGCAGCGTGTTCACAGAGAGAGCTACTTCCCCCAGCCTCCGATTCTTTGTTTCTTCCCTTGGGTTTCTGTGATGTCAGGGGTCCGCTAAAGGGCACGGTCAGGCTGTGTGCTCACTCCACAGTGGTTAACTATTAACAACTATTTGTCACCAGTTAACAAACCTAAATTAAAATAGAAAGGAAAAGCCTCATGGTAAATCTCTGTGGAGCCAAACTTAGGAACCACATCTAGACATTTTTTTTTATTAAGTGCCAATATTATGTTTATTTAATGTTCCCTTATTCTTAATCTCCCTCCCTCTCCTTGCCCACCTTTTCCAGCAGCGCAGTTGGTGCGTGTATCTGCAAGTAGCATGCACGTTTGTTGCGCCCAGCTGGAGCTCAGCCCTGCCAGAGCACGTGCCAATATCTGACTCCTTCTCTTGGTTTTCTGGAGGAACCACCTCCAAATTTTTAGGAAATCCAAGGGTGGTACACTAAACTATATGAGAGTATGCTTTACTTACCAAAAAAATCAACTGAGAATCACTTCAAATTAAGAGAAAGGAATCCTTAAACACCTGGGGATGAGAAGAGATACAAAAGGGAGGCTGAGTTAACAGAACCCTAGTGAAAGTTAAACTTAGAAGTTAACCGTTGGATTTAGACGATTCTGTATTTGTGTATTGGCTGCAGATTTGGAGCTATGTGAAGTCTGCTATGTTTCTCTTGAAAATATGTAATAAGACTTAGGAGTTGTGTTGTTTTCATTGATCTTACAGAATCCTTCCTAATGTTTCCTAGGATCCTAGGACATGTCAGCCTGTACCACAGCATCAGATACTAAAGTCCTTAGGTAACCCGTTGCTGAACAAATGCTGAGGCATGCGTAGGGGGATGCTTTGGAAAAGACTACACACAACTTGGCAAAACCAAGGAAGGGCCAGAGTTCCAGAGTTTTGTATTTAGCATCACATCTATAAAGTGTGAACGCAGAGTCTGAGCTCAGGGTCAAACTGTCTGCTTAGGGACCGTTGTTCTCTCCTTTAGGTAAAACTGGGAGACCTGTCAAGCGGGGGCACTGGGGGATGGTATATAATTGATGCCTTGGGAACAGTGCAGAAGGAAACAAATAACTTTTGCTTTATCTTTTAAAGTTAAGCTCAGGAAAAATGAACAAATAGCAAGAGATTTTAGTTAGGGAAGTAGTTTGAAGTTACAATTTCAGGAAGTAGGATGTATTTCTGAAGGACTGTGGCACACAATATAAAGAACACTAACACTTGAACTCTTAGTTTATCTTTTAGCAAAGCTGAGCTTAATTAAAGATTTCTGAGGAAACTTCCCAGCTTTGGAAAAATGTATTTTGTTTGTTTCCTTATAGTTTATTGAATTACATCGGTAAATACTTTTCCAAGAGTTTAATTTAGGTGACTGTAGAAAAAAAATTATCAGCTGGAAATTTAAATTATGGTTTTCTCCATGCAGTGGAAAATAAATGCCTTTACTCGTTGTTTAATAAGCAATTGACAAGTGTTCACCCTGCACACTGGGGCAACCCTAGGGCTAGAGAATCTCCGAGAGGAGCGTGACCCAGGCTCTGCTTTCACATGTCCTCTAATCAGGTTGAGGGGCTGCATACAGAGGTCAGCAGCCCCGGTACAGTGATATGTGGTGATGGAGGAATGTCAGGAGAAGAATCGCTCAGGACTGGGGAGAAAGGTTGTGAAATAGCTAAAGTCCAGCAAATGCTGCTTCTTATGGGATACAGCACTTGAGCTGAAGCGAAAAGGTCACCAAGAAGTTTGCTGGGAAGGATGCTACAAGGGAAGGGACCGGCAGAGGGAAATGCAAAGAGGCCTGAGAAAGTGGTCTGTGCGGTGTGGCCCTGAGAACGTTGAGTAGGCTCAGGACTGGGGTCGGCGGTGTGTGCCCGACACGTGCGGACTCAGCTGAAACACGCCAGGAGAGGGCTCCTGAAAGGCCTTCCGTGCCAGGCTAAAAAGTGTGACCTTTATCCTGAAGGCAAAGGGCAGCCACAGAAGGATTTTAAGTACCAGAGTTATATGATCAGATATACATTTTAGAAAAAGATCATTATTCTGGCAGCTGTTATCCTTTCTAAATGAGGACAAAACACCTCCTCAAAATCTCTCAAGTTTTCTAGCTGGTTCCTAAGAAAGGGCTGGCTATTATTCTCACCCTTTGTCCTCTTCACATGGCACAGAAACATCATCCCACCTGACTTCTGGCTAAGTAGACACAGCTGTGATCTGAAGAAGGGGGTTTGGGGTACTTTTTACATTTTTCCTCACAACCTGGCACGCCCAGAATGCTCTGCCGCAAAGGAAACCTGGCCTCTCTCACCAGCCCCTGGAAAGGCAGGAATGTTCTACATACAACGTGATACACTGTGTTCTCTCGTGTAGATGAAGTATGTGAGGAAATGGATCAAAAAAAAAAGGAAACCTTCAATTTTGGTAAAAATTTAGCCACCTTACAACATGAGCTATTCAGTCACAAGAGCGCTTTTGAATTGACCATTTAGACAACTTTCAAAACATGGAAGAATTTGGTCGGGATTGAAAAATATAATTATAAAGGACTTTGATTTTTCAGTCTAGGTACATTTTTTTGTCGAGTACTGTATCCTTCTAAACACTTGAAGAAGAGAAAAGCAAAGGTTAAGAAGTGGATGTGGCCTGACATGACAGAGTCTCAACACAAAATTGCATTTTAACAAAACATCCCTGAAGCTGGGGTGGCTTCCAGTCAACTTCTAGCGAAACGAGGGGGTCCCCAACCTTGCGCGTTCATTTGCCCTGGCAGTTGCACATTCATAGCCATCACTAGAAGTTTTGCCCCCGTGATGAGGAGCCCTCTGACGGACCCTGCATTTTATCTATACCTGCTGGCCCACTGACGTGGCAAGTTCCCATCCGCTGTGGTGTCCCTCTCAGGCACTTTCCTGGGCTTTGTTGTTGCCTCCCTCGGAGGAGGTGTTTGGGAATGGCAGTCTGTTAGGAGGGAGAGAAAAATGGGAGCAGGGCTTTGACCTGCCGGAGAGGAGCCCCTGCTGACACGGTCACTCTGACCCATTGAATGGCCTGAATACGATAAATGCTGCTTTATCCCGCCGTGAAAGGCAGGAGATAGCACAGTCTAAATGCCTGGGCATGCTTAAATAGGCGGCTCGGGATGTTTGAGTTGAGCGTGTTTGAAATCCGAGCTCTCTGACAGCCTGGGAGCTGCCACAGGTCACCTGCCTCGCTCCGCAGGGACAGGCCCAGGTCTCGCAAGAAATCGTCCGCAGACGAATTGTAGTACAAATTCCTTTCTTTGTTGGTTGGCCTCTTTCACTAGACCATGGCCTATAAAATTTTGTAAAAACAATTCTTAAATATTATTTGAAAGGGCAAATGGCCCACGCTGAAAGGCTTGACAGTTTGACATATAGTGCGCGGTTTTGATAGCTCAGAAACTGAAAAGTGTGGCCAGGATTCTCCCTCTGCTTGTTAGAAGCCTGGTGTTTTTGAAAATAGTGTCTTGTGGCTGCAGAGTTCCTCTGTTCCTAGCAATCTGACAGGCAATGCGTCTGCTTCAGTGATCTCCAATCCTTTCACACTCATTTGGGAGAGAGCTGAAAAACAGCCAGCACCTTTGAATCCGGCGTCCAAAAAAGCACAGAACCAGGTATTGCCAATTAAGGAGCCACTCGGAGAATCACATCAAAGCAGATCGCTTTAGAGCCTTCTGAGAACAGCCAGAGCCAGGGCCTAGAGAGAGAGGAGCCCCGAGTTTCACTTCAGCGAGGGGAGGAAAGGGATTTGAGAGGTTCGGTCTCATCAGAGCCTGGGAGTCGCAAGGAGGTGGATTTCTGCATTAGAATGTTGCATATGAGCAACCAGTCTGTGCTCAGCCCCGCTGCCTCTGCATAGCCAAAGGCCATTTTCAGGAGCCTCTGGCCCCTCTGTCACTGGCCGGCTAGTTAATTGCCACATGGACTTCATGACACATGGGCAGATAATATGACATTTTCGGTTTCTGTCACTAGCAAACGCCACAACGTTGCCTGCACTAGTTGCTAAGAAGCTGTCAGAAACCATTAGCAATTGGCTAAAGTCACCCTATGGCATTTCCTCATAGCATCAGCAAAACGAGCATACATCACCCACTGGAGCCTACTGCTATCCTAATGAGGCTGTAAGCTTGTTTATGGACTAGCATCATTTTTATGATTATTTCCACCTTTTCAGTTTGCCTTCATTTGGCGGCAGGAGAAGTCAGCTCCGGGAATGAAGTCACTGCTGACATTTTACAAATGTGGTTCAGAGCTGCTGCCTGCTGCCGTGTGGTCGGCCGGCGGTTCTCCAAGTTTGTTTAGTGATCTTAAACATAAAAAAAGGAAATAAATCCTCCGGAGACCGCAGCGAGGTGACTGTATCCAATTGCAGAGTGAATGGATATGCGAAAGGTACAATTGACCATTTAGACGGTCCGCTGAGGTGGAGACGTGGCGAGATCAATTTTCAATTTTAGAAAGTGGAAGAGGTTAAACAATTTATTAAAATCTATGAAAGTGTTTGCTTTTGGAATAGTCTATTTTATTATGATCTTCCCCTTCCCCATCTTCTCCACTTCCCCAGCTTGTGTCGGGAAGGCGCGGGGTTTATTGTTTTAGCCTTTTCTGAACATGCAGCAGTATTTACACTGGATTGAAAGCATTTGCTTCCAATGAAAATCTTGTCTTAGATTACAACCCAGCAGTGTAATTTCCCTCCCAGATGGGAGTAAAGTAGCTGTATTTGCCTAAAAACAGTAGGAAGAACAAACTGTGCATTAAGCCAAGGCTGTTTTTGGCTTGAGCTAATGATGTAATAGAAACCTTTTATTCGGGAGAGGTCACTGCCAGGGACTGAAGGGGGTGATCTGGCTCCTGCTTGAAAGGTTTCTCCATTGTATCTACATAAGTCTTCACTTAAAAAATTCTGTTCCTAATGCTTCTGCTTTCATACAGCAGAAATAAACAGGAAAGGTTCTGGCAAGTGTTACACATGGAATGCAGAAAGCCTTCCTCTCCTAATGGAGTATATAATTCAGGTGCCCTCAAGGCACGCTTTCAGGAATTCTTTTGCCTGAGGTAATGGGAAGCTAAGGCTGCTTTAAGGCCTTGATTATCTATTGATGCACAAAGCTGAAAAAAAGTCATCTCTGCTGGATTATGGTAGATATTTCCATAAATTATCAATGAATTCTCTTCTAGGCAGGCACTAAGCATTGCCTGCTAAATTAATCTGAAGGGGTTTTGAGATGGATAGAAAGGCTATTTTTTTTTAAAGGTGGAAAACAATCATGGTGGTGAAAAACTGTGTGGTTATGTTAGAAGCTTTTCATTTTTAATCAGTGATCAAGTAATATGTTTCTTTTCCTTGCTTACCTTTTGCATATTGCAAGTGGATTAGCCCATTGAAATTTTAAAAGCTGTTGAGTTGTTTTCTTTGCTCATGTTTCTTTAATGAATTGTTATGTTATATGGTGAATTGCTTCTCTGAATAAAAAGCCTCTTTAAATACTGGACTTTCAAAGAATTTGTTAGGCAAATCCACAGGGACATCTTCTGAAACACTTGGTTATGCAAATGAAGAGTTGGGTGGGGTGGGAGGCAGACGGATTTAGGGTGGGAGTGTCTGGTCCAGCACAGACTTACCAGCTCCATCCCAGCCTGGGTGACCTTGGGCAAGTCACCCAATGGGAACACGAACACTTTCCTCGTCGATACACTGAGAGCTGTGGAACTGTGGGTCTTTGTGATCTTTTCTGCTGAGAATGTAGCCATGATTCTGTGGTAACTTTAATATACACGTATGGATTTTGAGTACAATAAAATTACAGATTTTTAAATTAATAAAAAGTAAGCTCTGAAAAGTTCTGCATGTTGTGTGTGTGGCCTATGCTGAAATCATAGCAGAAATGTGTGAAGTTAGTCTGTTCTTCAACCAAAAAAATTTTAAACTTGAACTCAGGACAAGTCAAGGCAATTTGGGGATAATTTTCTTTTTTGGGAGAGTGCTGAGCGTCTCCTGAGGGAGCCATTAAAAACAATTGATTCACGGTAACATCCCCGCGATGGGTGAGATGGAAATTGAACTAGGGGGTTCCTTTCGTACTTAGAGTATGTGGGCTAACAGCAGAGACCGGAACTTGGGAAGCAATGTACAGTCCCTCGGAAACACACCTGGTTCTCAGGGCCATGCAGGCTGCTCTCCAGTGACTCACACAACCCAATGGACGTGCTCTGGAGAATGGGTTACCTCACTGCCAAGCCTTGCTGCTAAGTTCCTCTTTCTGGGTCCAGATCAGCAGGACCCTTTCTAAGAGCCAGTAGCTCCCACCAGGAGCTGGGGTTGCAGGTAGAGAAGCATGTTGATAGAAGCTAAGCTACTTTTTAGTGCGGTGGGTTTAGTTCACTGCTGTTTTTCCTTTGATTTTTGCACCAAAACACAAAGTACTTACTTTTTGTTTGTACCTTTGACTTATTTTGAACAGTGTTATTATATGGGCTGGATTTTTTTTTCTTATTAGACATGGCAATGTAAAAGAAATAATACATTTTGAAGTTTATTGTATCACAGAGCCAAAATATTTTCTAAAAGAAACAGCTTAAATGTTCTAACAATAATCTCTGGAAAAATATGATCCAATACACAGGCATGTGTAAACAGGTGACTTCCCAGTAAGAACAATTTAAATGTATAAGACATTTTAGAAATTGCCTGGATTATTAGGGTAATACAATTTCAAGTGACTGTTAATTAAACATCACTTTATTTTATTTAAATAGTGATTGTTTTTTAATTAAAAACAATTTTGGAGGTTTTCCCCTTACTAGACTTGATGCTCTCTTTCTATGACAAGATAAATTATATTCTATTTGAAACATTCCTATGTCAAAACTGCTTATATGATGGATTACCTACATTTCCTTGGCCTAATTCCGTCTTAAGATATATCGCTTGTGGAAATAGTTAGCATCTTAAATGCATCTTCTCACAAGTTGACATCAACGACTCCATGGGGGATTTGAACACCCAGGCAGGGACCCCAACTCTGATCATGGCTGCTGCCATCTTTAACTCCCCAAAGGGAATTACACTCAGCACGTCTCAGCGATACACGTTTGAATAACTACCATGGCAGCAGAGCTACTAGAGAGACTGGGTATTCCACTCCACTCCCTTTGGCTTTTTACACTGTTCTCTGGCAGAAGTTCCTTAGACCTCACCACTTTGGAGCCAGGCCTTGTTCTTTCTCTGTCTTGAAAAAAAAAAATAAGAAAAAGGAAACAGTACCAAATAAACGATTAATCATTTATATTGCTCTTTTGGTTTTGTTTATATCCAAAGGCATTCTATTTGAATAAAGCATGTCAAGGTAGCATCAGTCAAAATTTGATTCACTATGTTTGCAGGTGATGGCTTGGACAACAGTGTAGCTTCCCCCAGCACAGGTGACGATGATGATCCAGATAAGGACAAAAAGCGTCACAAAAAGCGTGGCATCTTTCCCAAAGTAGCCACAAATATCATGAGGGCGTGGCTGTTCCAGCATCTAACAGTAAGTGGACTCTAAATGACATATGTAAACTAAATATGGACAGTTTTGATAGAAAACACTGGGGGAAAAGTGATCCCTCTGGACCTGGAATGTTTCATAAATCACTGTGCTCCCACAGTTTTTACAGAAATGTCAGCACTTATTTCCTAGACGCGTACCCCCAGTGAGGAGTTTGATTTGAAGTTCGCTATTGCTATGTTGTTAACTTTCGCAAGTTCTAAGGTTTAGGAGTTCCTGTGCACTTGTGATTTTAAGTATGCATGTTAATGATGTTACTTTTCTCAGTGTGCCTCTTAAGTACTTAGAACCAGCTTTCACTAAGAAGCAAGTAAGACCAACCCCAGAGAGAGGGACTTAATTTCTTCTAATGCTTTCATGGACTTTTATAACGAATGGTCCGCAAAAATTCAATCTTGTTGCAATGGCAGGTTGCTCACATAATTTGCTTTTAAGTGGTTTGAATGCACTGGCTGCCATTCCAAAATGTCCATGCGAGTCAGCTGCACAGTGAAAGTTGTCCCTGCGTTTAGAACTGTAAAGGAAAACAGCAATATAGAGTCAGCTCTTCCTGTGTAGTCCCTTGTGACTTTTCAAGCAGAGTAACAGTTTATATTGTCTGTGTGAGTATTGCTGTTTTCGCTGCAGGAATTCTCCTGGAGATGTGAGAAACTGGAGATGTGGGGCTTTCTGCCACCGAGGGATTTGTTTGGTTTGGTTATTGTTCTGAATGAATTTCATGTTCAAAATATTTATAATCATAATATTGTGGTGGATATTTTTGTAAGTGCATACTGATTTAATGACATCTAAGGAAGAAGATAAAAATGGAAATTTATGAGTAAAATAATATTTTAAAACTCAGCAAAATTATTGACCAGGGGACTTTCACTCTGAGGGACAAGGGGGTGGATTTAGACAGGTGGTAGTCTAGCCTAGCCTAAAATGAACAAATAGCAAGAATCTGGGCTTTAAAAAAAAACGTCAGGAGGAAACCTTTTATGTTACGATTTTTACCACAGTTTATTTTTCTTAAGTATCAAAGTCGACTCTGCATTGTGGCAAATGTGTCTTGATCTGCTGACCCTTACACCCTTGCCTACTTTCGAAGCCATGGTCCTCAGTGACGTGTTCTGATACAGGGAGGCGAGCGGTGGGTGTTGAAGCCCATGCTGGTTCTGCAACTCTGGACAGAGGCCGTGCCTCCAATGGCACTTGAGGCTATAAATTGCTCCAGAGTTTCCAGCATCCATGAGTAACATCAAAACTGAGAGCAACAGAAGTAACTAAAAAATGGTCTCCACCCTTCATTTCTTCCCATGATGATTCCAAACAATTCCTAGATGATGTTGACCATTCTGGAATCAGCTTTAGGGGTTGGTTAGTGTTGGGAGGTCGTTGAAGATTTGCATTGTTTAGCCGATTTTAACATCTTTTAGGCTTACGTAAGACCTAGAGGAGGTGCCGGTGCTGACCTGACACGGGCTGCTGTACGGGACGGTGGGGATGGTGAGATCTGCCTCGTGCGCCCGTGCTCCTGAGGGTTGCTGAGCACCGGAGAGAGAGGACGAGAGTCTGGGGCGTTTGAGGTCAGCGGGAGACAAGAAGTGATAGTCGGGCGGTAGTGCTGAGGCAACCAGGCTGGTGTTTCATCCCTGGCGCTCAGCGGCCAACCTAATCTGGAGGATGAGTGCGGGGAGGGGACGAAGTCAGGTCGACCCTGAAGTCACAGCCAAAATGTTTCTATTTCCTGTACTGACAGAAGAAAAGGAGTAGACCTCATCAACCTACATCTCGCTCTGCAAAGGAGCTTTGGATTTATTTGCAGCTAAGTTGCCCCTGAATAAAATATAATCAAATATTGGTTCAGATAGAACCAGGAGAGAGAGAAGCAAGTTCTTTTATGCATCCGTCAGGGTTCCTGGTTTCCTAGGTTATATCCTTGTGAAGAACCTTGCAGACAGCTATAGTACCTTCTTTAAAAAACAAAGCAGAACAAAAATCTTTTTGACAGCCAGCATGATTTTACCTCCATTGCAATGTGTTTAGCGGTCTATGTTATTGGGGTGATTGTAATAGGAATTATCCGTGAGCTGCCTGATTTCCGTCAGTTTGGGGGTGTATGCTGGCTTCTCTCATGGCCCTGGAAGGGGCAACCCACTTGTCCACGTCTGTGAATGTCCACAGATGTCGCCTTGCCATTTGTTGGGTGGTCCCACACCCTCCAGTCCCACTCCACTGCCATCTGCTCACACAGAAATGTTGATAATGATAATGGTCTCTAAAAAGAAAAGGCTCTCATAATATCATCTATAAAGCAAAGTTAGGAGATATATTTAAATTTTCTCCCTCTTTCTTGTCCCCTGAGAAAGATTCCCTTTTCTTTCCTTTAATTACAAGGGCAAATAGATCTCCAGTCACATGGAGCCCTCTTCTCTGCTCGTTCTACTTTTTGAAGGAATACACAGACTGCTTAGGTAATATTTACAATTAGGAGCTGATCATAATAAATTCTGTGGGAAAACCTATAGAGTTTTAAAGAGAGTTTTATTGTGATTTGTCCAAATGTAAGTAACTACTGACATCTCAGTAGTAATCTTTCAGCAACTTTATTTCAAGTTCTGAGAGGTCTCCGGGGATGCATGATGTATTTGGAAGACTGTCTGCAAATTTTAAATGTAACACATTCTTGCTCTATGATTAATTAAATGTATCTAGAAAATTCTTTCTTAAAGCTTGCTAGATATAAAAGAGCAATGGAAACTGGCTAATTAAAACAATAGCAATAATAATTCATTAGCAAATTATAAAAACTAATATATTAAATGCCAAAGAGATATTATAAAACCTCACACACCTCTTTAAAAGCAAATTGCTATTTTTTTCCTTTTTCAAATACATGGGTCAATCTTTTAATTGGGCTTATTCAGTTTTTAAAAATCTGCCTTTGAAAAGGCTTTCAAGCATTTGTGTGTTAGAGCAGCAGAACAGGCCCTGAATTAAAAAAAGAGAAAAAAACCTTTCTGGATTTGCACCCCAGCTGCATAAGAAAAATGTGTCGTTCTGTAGTTATCCACAGGTAGATTTAATCAGTAGCACATTTTACTACTCCAAAGAGAGAACTAAAGCTTCATTCTTGGACTCACGGTCTCTAGCAGGCTCAACTGGACAGACTTGTGCATAATGAAAACAATAAAAGAAAAAGGAAACAGATTTTGAACTTTGGTGATACCGGGTAAAAAGGAAATTTCACTGATGTAAATTTTCAGCCTAGACTACTTAGTTGAACATATGCCAGTTTTGATAACTAGAGAAGGTCTCTTTAAAAAAACTATTCCCTGGAATTGAAAAGAATGACTGACATTTAGGTAATAAGAGAGAATTAGAAAGAAAATAAAAGCATTTATTAATTGAAATGCTTGCATTTGCCTGAAGACAAATTATTGCAAACAATTAAAAAGTACTTAATATTGGCATATGAGTCACTATAGAGTGACAATCAGTTCGGGGGCATATGTCACATCAAGGTTTCTTTTTCCTTCTTAAGGGCATGATTCCAGCTGTAAGTACAGCCTCCTGTGTTGTCGTGTTAAGCTAGATGTGTTTGCATATTAGCGATTATTTCGCTACATGGTTACAAAGACGTGCCCTAGTGAAAACGAGAAGGAATAAATACAATGTAGAAGGTAAAAATCAAGGGTCTTTTTTATTCTTTTGTTTTCCTACCCTAACATATTGCAATTTTAAATATAATCTAGATAGAAAAACGGTGAATATGGTTCTTATTTAAAGTACGCAGGGACAGATTTCCCTGCGTGGGGCTGCTGTGTGTCCCAGGAATCCTTAAAGTTAGAAGAGCGGAGGTTATAAAAAGGCAACCCCGCAGACTCTGGGGAGGAAACCATTCAACGGGCGGCACAGGTGGTTGGTCCTGAAGGCGAATTGATTTTCATTCACATTTTCTTGGGTTCCTTATTCCCTCACTGATCTTGAGGATCCCATTGGCTGCTATAGAGACAAACTTTGTTTCTAAGTTAGATACATGTATTTTGCTATTTGGTTTCATTTTGCTTCTTTTTGTGAGCTTCTAGCCTGGAAAAATATATACTTTTTGTCTGTGGCCAAATTTATGTCTCGATGTCTTATTTATAAGACTTTCCTCTCAATGTGGATAAAGCCAACGTGAAGGGTTGTAGATCTTCCAGGTGGAGAATGGCGTTTCCATAGAAACACTATTAGATGGAAAGTGCCCTGCGGGTCTGCCGCTCTAAGGATGGAGTAAATGGAATTGAACCGGGAATTGAACGCTCTTGAAGAGGCAGCTGTTGTTTCATTGGCTTTGCTTTTGGTAATAAGATCTGTCGGAGACATCAGTGTCATATCTCTGCTTGCAATTTTGGAAGAATTGCTCTGTAATTATTATGAGTTATTGTTACAGTGAAAGAGTGCTTCTAATTGGTACCCAGACAACCCATTCTGCTGATCCAGGTGA
The DNA here is from genome assembly GCA_004026765.1 of Micronycteris hirsuta. NCBI lineage: Eukaryota > Metazoa > Chordata > Mammalia > Chiroptera > Phyllostomidae > Micronycteris > Micronycteris hirsuta. The sequence continues at coordinate 221,354 of PVJI01000074.1, forward strand.
ACGAAAGGTCAAGAGGTATTAGATAGGCGGGCGTGTAGGTCGGTAGTAGAAGGAATTTGCTCCTCTCCTCCCATTTCTGTTTCTGCCTGTTCCTCGCCTCCGTACTTTGTCAGTTTTAACAATGAATCTTCTTACCGTGCCTTACCAGCTAGCGTCCATCAGCCACCATCAGTCCGAAGAAGGTAGTGACAGGAAGAGATATTCCTGAACTGTTGCTTGTGGTGTCAGTCGGGGTAGTACAAAGTGTCACCTTCAACCGCATCCTAAACTCTCTTCATGCTCGTATATGTGCCTGAGCCAAAGAAGGTGGCGTGGTGTGATTCCTTCTTCACCACGTCTTGTCCGCAGATACGTTATTAGATTAAGAGACTTGAAAACTAGTATAAAAGAGTGAGATTTTTTTCCCCTTCCAGACGTCCATGTACCATGTGAAAAATGAGCTCTCTTAACTCTGTAAGAAGAATATCTTTGTAGTTATTACTTTTCCCCTCGCGTGGAGTTGCCATTGACCCTCACAGTCTTTAGTAATGATGATGGGTCAGAGCTAGGCTTTGCTGAAAGTGACCCAGGCTTGGATGACAAATCCCTGTATTTTAATTTGAAAAGATCTCAGCTCCTTAGGAGATAGCATATTTCAACTTTGATTAGATAGGAACCCTGACTATTTTTTTTCTTCTACCCGATTGGAAATCATGTGTCTCAGGAGGAAAATAGAATAGATTATTTAATTACTTGGGGGTAATACTGGAATGCCCTAATTCTTCTGTGATATACATCATCTAAAGTCTGTTTTAATAATGAAGCAGTGTTTTCTAGATTCTGGGGCAACTGCCTTTTTCTTTTTCTTAGCTGGTTATTGAAATCCTAATGGGATGGGTGATGAATTTTCTTAGGTCAGGTAAACTGAAAAGGCTACAGCTGGAATTCTTCACCCAGAAGAATCGGAGTTAATACTAATGATCATTGTGAATTAGAAGATCAAAGGCGAAGCATCAGCCTGTTCTCCAAGTTGTTGCCCCAGAGGCCATTAGTGACCTGGCAGAGCTCGCTCCCAGCCTTCCACACACCTCCTTCCTCCTGCCCCAGCCTTTCTTCCCCATCCTAGGCATGCACCTCTGACCTGGGGTAATTACAGTCAGTTGATGAGGAGGCATGGGGGAAAAGAAAACAATCAAAAGTAAAAACAAATGTCCAACTTTAAAATCGCCCATTTATCCAGGTACACAGAACTCACAAGCAAAGACGCTCTGCTGGGGCTCTGTTATTTTCAGGGTGTGACTGAGATTTCTGTGCTCAGTCAGACGGTTTGTGCATCTCACCGATGACTGGTCCTTCTGTAGGGAGCTCGCAGAGAGTCTGGCTGGCAATTTGTCAAATTATTTAAAATTTTCCTTCTGTTCCCAAGGCTAAGTCAAAAATACACTATAGTTTGGCATTCTGATATCCTCTTAATCGGGCTAATTAAATCAAGGATCAGGTTCAAAACCAAAGTGCCCATATAAGCACAATTTGTTAAGTTGCTGGTTGCTGATGCACACACCTCTTTGAACACTAGCCAGCCGTTTATACTTCAAAGCACATATCAATATCATGTCTTCCTCTGATTCCTCTTAGTGATGATATATTTTTGAAGATAAAATATCAAACTCAGTCAGTGACTATGCAACTGCTCCTCCTCCATTTATCTTTCAGATTAAAACTGGAGCATCGCGTAGATATGCATGAATGTATTCCTATACTAACTCAGCGCAGCCCTTAGGGATTTGATATTACAATGTAGTCTTGGCTTTTCACTTTCTCAATGTTTAAGATTTCTTGTGACAGTCCTTTGCCTTCCTATGAAGGTTTGGTGGAGAGAGACTCAGACAGGATTCCAGTGTTTTGGTTTGGGTGGTGGCTGTTTTGCCAATAGAAGTAAATCTATACATCATGGAGTTCAGGAGACTTTGTCTGAGTGAAAACATCCTCCTTGCATCTCAGTCCTCCTTACGGAAGTGTGAGCCTGACTGTGTGTGTACATATGTCCCCATGGACTTGGGCAATTGAACCTCTGCCCTCTGTACCAAGCCTAGTGAGGAAGATGGGTCTGTTTTACTTCTGTGTTTAGGGTTCTGATTTTCTGTTTCTGCTGATGTAAGCCCAGACCAGAGGGTAACCAAAGAGTGGGGGCCACACTGCCACGGTCTGCTGCTTGGGTCACGAAACCCAAGACTACCTGGTCACGGCCCAAGACTACCTGCTTTATACTGAATGCCGTGAGGTGGCAAGTATTATTTTATTAAGGCTCCAAGGTAATAATGATACTGATCGTGTGAATTCACATCCAAATGACTGATCCTTACAAGGGTGCTGATGTGTTATGACAACTGCCTGTCCCTACCTTGCAGAGCCCTGAGCCTGGTAGAGTAGCTTGCCTCAGTGGGCTCAATACTCACCTCGGTGTGTCGAGAGCAGGAGAGAGCTCTCAGGAACTCAGACAAGGCATCTGGTCTTGGTGGGCCTACAGAGAACTTCCAAGAGCAAAGGAGTAGCTGAAACAGTTATTCCAGGCAATCTTCTAACATTTCAAACACATTTTAGGCCTTGTCTTTTCTCGCCATTGCAAAATGCCTTCACTCAGCAAATTCCAGCCCAGAGAGCGCGGTCCCTGTGCAAGGTGTAGTGCTCTATCTTGAGCGCTAGAAAGGAAAGGCAGACCTCAGCAAACTAGTGTCACAAATACAAACATCCTGTATTAGTTGATATTTAAATGAAATACAAATTGCTTGGTTTTTAAATATATTATTCAAAATATTCTGAAATGGAGACCTTGGCTTGACTTAACTACTTGTATTTGAATACCCTCCTGGTGTTCTCTCATCTCACACACACAGCAAAGGGTGTGGATTTATATGAGACCTTTTGGGTGCCTTTGCTTCTCAGAGTGTCATAGTCTGTGATTGCTGTGCTGGTTTCCTCATTGTCTTTGTTGCTGGCACCCCTGCGTAGCCCAGGTGCTCTCCCGGGACACCAGTGACCTCTGAGAATCCCGTGACCGAGGAAGTTCTTAGGGCGTCCCAGGGCCAGGAGGTGTGGTCTATGTACAGGGACATTCATTTTAGGAAAGATGAATGAGCGGAGACAAATTCTACTGCAGTTTATAATAGAAGTTTAGGAGAATTCCTATCTATTATTTAAAGAAAAGTCAATTTCCAAACTTCTTTTGCTCTACAAAAATGACTTGATTTTATTTTTAAGAAAAAATGAAATTATCTCCTGCCTACATAATGTTACTTTTATTGAGTTTTTAAAAAATTATCTACTCATTGCTTGGCTATTTTGACATTGGATTATTCTGTCCTCTTAACAGTTGAAGTAAAATTGATCAAAAGGCTAAATAAAATTATGTGTCTTTGTGGTACTTTGTAGTTTAATATTTTCATATACCCTTGATGCTTAAGACCATCCCGTAAAGTAGGCAGGATGACAAGAATGAAGTTTAGAGAAGTTAATGATTTTTTTTTCAAGGTCTAAAGCTAGGAACTAGCCGAGCTGGAACCAGGATCTCCTGACTTGAATTTCTAAGTGCTTTCTACCACGTTGCCTCTCTAACACAGGGCAAATCAAATTGCATTGTGGGAGTTCAAAAGTATAATTATGATCTCATTCCATGAGTTAGCTAATTTCTATTTTTTCAAATACAAATGGGAGCCAGAGGGTTTGGCAAAAAACTTCATAATGCAACTTGATGGTTATTGACAACTAAGCGTCAAGGCTGGTCTTCTCCTATCTAGGTTCTTTCCCAGACAAAGCTGCCCATAAAAAGGGCATAGCTACAGCTGCTGATAGCTTGTGCTATTGTAATAATTATGCATTGTTAGAATTTCAGATTTTCAGCATTGCCTAGTCCTCCTTCCTTGTGGAAACATGTAAATTTCTACCTCTCTCTGTTACTGACAACGGCTGGTAGTGGTTTGGGGGTGAGGAATCCGTCCTCATACAAACCCTACCTGAACCTTCTACCACGGAATTCAGCTTCTTGAAGACTTTGTGCCTGTCACGTGTCCAGGGTGCCAAAGAGCCATGTCTTTAATTTGCTTTATGGAGATAGAAGAAACTGCTTATGCAGCCACGATTACTCTTGAAACTACAATCCAACTGTCGTTTCTCAGCAAAAAAGGCTGCTAAACCCTGGAGAATTAAGCCACCGCTCTGGGGTATGACGCTGAGGTCTGATCATTTTAAAGCTAGTAATAACCAGAATCCTAAAATTCTTATGAATAAAATGTAATTTTAGTAATGTTTCCATAAACAGTGGTAATGGTGGCATTTTAGTAGGCAGTGACATTAGTCACATCGAAATTGCACCACATTGGCTTTTAAATTACTCCACCTGTCTGTATGAATAGAATTTTCAGTGTAAAAGCAGAGAGACAGCTGCTGCTAATGTCTTCTTCTCCCTGTGCAGATAATGCTGGCAGATCTACATGCATAAAGGACTGGTTTGTGATGTAAAATGGTACCTGACCTGCTGGCTCCTGAGCTACAAAGAAATACCTTTAATTATCAGTGGCAGTGTTTAGCTGTTGATATAAAAATATCAGCTTCCAGGGCTGTAACCTCAGGTTCACGCCCTCTAGTAATGTCACCCAGCCCACACTCTTTTTCTTCCACCCACATCCGTAGTGAGATGGGTGAGCATTTATCTTGATGTATTTCAGAAACATGCAAGGCATTAATACTTAAAAAGGAAATCATCTAATACTGTTTGAACTTGATTGATGATCTTTCCGTTTGAGAACTTTTAAAGATTAGTGGAATCTGGTTCCTCCTTTCCAGCCAGAATGGAAATATGGTATACTGTTTATACCTTCAAAGGGCTTAGCATCATTCATCTGATACAAATCCTCGTTCTCACGTGAGGATCGTGGCCAGGCATTCATAGAGCAGAGAGGGTAAATACAGGGGTTTGAGAGTATCAGATGTTTTACTAGGTGCCGGGGCTTCCTGTTGATATACGATGAAGCTTACTTTCAGGAGAAGAAGCCCATTTGTTCGAGGCCTTTTGATTATGGTCTGCTGCTGCAGCTTCATGGAAACAAGGACGGGCCAGCCAAGGGGATCCTTCTGTTCGAGATGCCTGTTGCCAACCACGTATTTGGTGAAATAGTAAATGGGAGATATACTCATCTGGCTCTTTTGCAGGCATTCTTTTTGACTTCTTTCACACAACTGGTGTTTTCGTGTTTAATTTAACAAGGAATGAGTAGTAAATGAAAGCTGCTGCCTGAAATCCCACTGTGAGCGTGTTTTGCACTAGGCTCCCCAGTGACGAGGCAATTTGTGAAATTGTGTGATGGAGTAATTAGATGGAGCTGGGGCTCCTGATTGTTGCCATGCATATGTGGCGAGGGTTTGTCGGGAAGAGGGAGGGGGAGGGAAAAATAGATTATTACCCTGGCAAGTTGGCTCAAAGCTTCTTCATTTATTTGTAAACAGAATATTTAGTGACCGCATAGGAAGTAGCTGTAATCACCAGCTCATAAAGAAACCACAGCAGAGCTTTTGGATTTTTGCAGAGTGCTCATGTAAAATTTAAGCTGGGAGGCAGAATCCCTGTTAATGTAATTAGGATCTAATTTACCACCCTTTGCACACAGATGTAATAATGTCTAGATATTTATTCTATCTTTAAGCACATTACATATACCTCAGTGCAGCAGTTACCGAACAGAAACAGGTGTGAGCACTTTCCTAATTCGTTTTTACACTGTAAACATGTAGCAATTTAAGGGAAATATTTACCAAAAACGAGGGAAAGGAATGTCTGCAAATGAGGCAGTAATGGACAGTTGTCCTTTATGTACTGATGGATTTCTCAATGGTTAAGTAAATTAAAGCAAATGCTAGAAAAATCAATAGGCCAGCGTAGTCTTGGTTTTGCCTCATAGACTTCAGGACAGAATGACAGATGTGGTGTCTGTGACCCATTTAAGTATTAATGCTTGAAAAACTGCTTCTGCGTGCAAGGTTATAGAGGCTTAGAAACATTTCGCTATATTAAATTACAGACTAATATTTTTTAAGTATATGTGGAATTTGTGTGTTTCAGTTAGGTTGTCCTGATGCGCTGCATTGATGTGGGAAGAGTCGGTGCTCGGTCGCTGCAACGGCAGCACACGTCGGTTTGGGACGCTCCCTTACAGAAGCGTCTTCGTAAGGCTGGAGCGAGGAGGTGAAGACGATGTGTATCGCGCTTCCGCGTCTCGTGAAGCGAATATGCTCAGTAACCCTCTATGTCGGGAACCAAAATTAGATTTAATTAAGGGGTAGATGCTCGGAGCCTCTGGGAAAAAATCCGTAAAATACCATCCAAATGTGACATTATAATTCAGGTAATCTTCAGGGCCACGGAGGCTATATTTTACATCTGAACTGACGTGAATAACATGTAACGTAGGTTCGCTGTCACAGCACGTGGTATTTTCGGGTGGTTCTCATGTCTAAGTGGGAGGTATGAACTTCCGAGAAGGAGCAGGCAGGCCTTCGGGAGCGCCTCGGCGCCGTTGGTTTTCCCACCTATGGGTCCCGATACCAACTTCAAGAGAGTGATGTAAGTGCGATCATAGTGTCGGCTTGTTGACTTCTGGACGCAGGAAGGTGAGAAGCGAAACGAGGCAAAACGAACCTGAGTGCTGGCTTTAGGGAGGCAGGCTGGTTTTCATAACCGGAATAAAATGGAGGGTCGAAGTCATTATCCTGGTAATTTGGGGAGAAGGTGCCTTTTGTCACAAAAAAAGTTAGGCTGGCTTGACGTGTCCTGTTTACCTTCTTATGCCAAGTAAACTTAGACAGTAATTACTTCCTTCTCTACTCATGACGAAGTCGACATGGCCCAGCCTGCCTCTGGGTTTGGACACTCAGCACGTAATGCGGATATTGTGATAAATCAAATCACTGGAAACATTGCTAGGTTGATGTGATGGAGAGGAGCAGAATGATTGTTTAGGTTCTAAATAGAAGATACTTTCTTGATTTTAATTTTTACGCAACACAGCATCAATACTCACCACACACCTCTGAATCTGTATCATGAGATGTAGCAAAGTACCTGCTTGGAGATTTCACCGAGGTGTAAATAGTAACTTTAAATAATGAAAGTTTACCATCTGAAAATGGAAATTACTACAGCACTTGAGATTCTTTTGCTCCTTCTAAAGCAGCGCCTCTTAAACGTTAGTGTGCACTCAGGTTATCCGGGCATTTTTTTAAAATGAAGCATCTGGTTCAGAGGGGCAGGTTTTGGGAGTCTGCCCCTCCCACAAGCTCTGGATGCTGATGGTGTTGCTGGCCCACAGACCACACTTTGCACAGGAAGGGCCCCAGGCACATGCACAAGATACAGGTTTTAAATGGGAAGATGATTGCTTCTTTTCATCTTTGATTTTTATATTTTGATTTTGAAACTTAACCCATTACTTTGACCTTGTCACTTGGACTAAGTGTCCCTCCCCCCCTTCCCTTGGCCAACTTTCTGTTCTTTTTCAGTGTACAAGGACTTTTTTTGGAATATCAAAGAGTTTTTAAAAGAAAGACGTTATTTTACAGAGCAACTTTAGGTTCAAGCAGAGCTGAGAAGGTTCCGAGGTTTCCCATATACCTCTCTCCCACACGTGCAAGCCTCCCCCATTGCTAACACCCCCACCAGGGCGGCGCCTCCCTTACAACGGATGAGCCCACACTGACACATCATTACCACCCAAAGTCCATAGTTCATATTATGGCTCCCTCTTGGTGCTGCACATTCTATGGGTTTGGACAAATGTATGACATGGATCCACCATTAGAATAGGATGCAGGATAGTTTCACTGCCCTAAGTGAATCTCAGAGAGTTTCCATTGGGTCTCTCAAATACCCAGAAAGCTTCTGACAGACCAAGACCTCTGCAGAAATACAGACTTTTTCTTTTGGGCTTTGTTGGCAATGCCTTTGTGTGTCAGTGGGGGAGAAAAGGTAGTTCTGAAGGCAGCGGTGCAGGATGTTTTCCTTCGCCCCCATCTAGCGCCAGAGCTCCGGCGGTGGGAGCTCTCACGGAGCTAGGGCAGCGTGTGCAGTGGTGGTGCTGGCCCCCCGTGCCCACTCCAGCCCTCCAGATCTGAGAGCCTTTGTCAGTAAGAAAGTAACAGAATCACAAACTACAGAAACAATACTATATTGGAGGGAGAAATGCTTTTGTTCCCGGTGCTACCCGCCAACTGGAAGTCTGCTCCGGGAAATCCTTTTGTGTTTCCTCTGCGTCGGGACTTTATCTGCTGTGGGCACTCTCAGATTCCACAGTATCCTGAAAGATGAATTTGTTTTAAAAAGCGAGCATCCGAAAAGTATTTTCTGTGTAGTTTGGCTAAGATCTAAGGAATTATTGTAAGTGGCATGTACCTATTAATCATTGCTTAGCAGGTAAATTCTCTCACTCATTAGAGTTCACATGCTGCATGTAGTTTCTTGAAATTAGATCATTTATTTTGGCCCAAGTCATCAAGGATCAAAGGTCATAAGGAATCCAAAAGCCATTAGTCAGGGTTCTTTTCTGGACCACTTAGATGTCATTGTGCGAGTCACCCATGGCAGCCCGGGCCTGGCCCGCTGGCAGGGAGCTGGCAGGGGGCCTACTTTATTTCCAGTTTGCATAGATAAAAAGCAGAACAGCTACTCTCGGAATCACTATAAAAATAAGCTTACATCAAATCTTCATTCGAAATACAGTACGTGTGTGCCCCGGCATGCTTTCCCTGATGGAAGCCGTGGGACCTAGAAATCAACATTAGGAGGCAAGACGTACGTCTGATGGCGTTGTGGGTTATTCTTTGTTTTGGCGCAGGCATTTATAATTCACTGTGAATCGAGCGAAGACTAGATTTGCACAAAGAATTGCAATGACAAAGCAAGTGTTGAATTTGCTAATGTCAAGTAAAAATAAAGGCATCACTTTAACAGTTTTCAAAAACATATGTTGCCAACGCCCTCTTGGTAATGTTGAAGTACCTTTGGCAGTAATGAGTTGACGTGGATCAGGAGCAGTGGGAGGAGATGCAGCCGAGGCAATTCATTTTCTTCCCCCCTTGAGCCCGTGGGTCTCAGGCCCACACCTTGAAGTGCAAACATCATCAATTACCCAGACGACAGGCTCTCCGGACTCGCTCCCCGAAAGTGTTCGTGTTGGACCAGACACTGCCAGCTCTCAGCCACATCCATCACGTCACTGTTCGAGACAGTGGTCGAGTCCATGGCGGGGTGAATTTCCCAGGTTAAAAACCCCAAAGACACATGCATGAAATAGCATATACTTGAATTTTTAAAAATTAGTCTATAAACACATATCCCATTTCATTTTCAAAGTGTATTCATTGCTAAGGAGTTAGTTTGCATGCGATCCTACAATTAATCATTGTTCTCCCATTTAACAGATGGCACGTTTTACAGCAAGGAGGTGGGCTAGAAACGCTGGAGATCTCCCGGGGATCTCAGTGTACCTATAAAGTAGAGGCTGGAAAAAAAATTCAGAGCCCTAATTTTCTCCCTGCTGGATCTCATCACTTCCACCCCTCGACACCGACAACTGTGGTTTGGTGTTGCCCTGGAAGCTGCCTGGCGCACGCAGCTGATGGGATCTGATGAGAACTGAGGCCGAGTCTGCGTGACCTGATCAGAGCCCCACCTTTCCCACACTTACTCTAAGGGCTCGCAGCTGCTCTGTGGCACCACCAGAGCTACCGGGTCCCTGCGTGGCTGCCATGCTGTCCCTCGCGCTCTCTGTGACCCTGACCTCTCCACTGCAGCACGAGTGAGCGGATTGCAGTGGCAGCAGGATGGATGCAGGGCCCTTACCTAGAAACACCTTAGGTGTCTGGTTTCTGCGGTGGTGGCTGCAATGGTTTTCACCACACAATGGCCTCATCCCACCACACTGCAGGAAAAAGCCGCTTTCATAGACGTGCTTGTTATTTTTCCCCACCGGTGATGATGGCTGAACTGTAGCCACATCCACCTTTATCTTTGAATGACAATATAAGTTGGGCCATTAAAGTGTTTTTTTCCAATTAAGTTCAAATGATTTTTGAGTGCCTACTATGTGCAAGGAATGCACATCTCAGAGCTTTCTGGGCACTGATCTGACTGATGGTGCAGTTTGTAGGAAGAACTAGAGTGAGGGGAACAGGTAGGAGACACTCGAATGGTTCAGGCGAGGAGGCTGCGGCTGTGAGAGCGTACAGACACAGGCGGGCGGGAGACCGGCACCTCGTACTGAGAAACACTTAAAGCAGGCACGTGTGGTCATATACTATTCCGAGAGACAAAGACATGCCGAGGTGGGTCAGGGGGCTGCTCATCTTCGGCACAATGCATGTAAAGAATTCATAAGTAATGATAAAGTGGCGCCCGCAATTCTAAATAGTGTCAGTGAATGGAATACTCCTCCTGCCGGGGCAGGCCGCTGCCACTCCGTCCCCACCTGGGGAGGTCTCGGCTGGGCACTTTCATGCTTTATCTCTTTGAATTCCCACCATGACCCTCCAAGGGAGGTCCTGTTCGTCTCCTAACTTACTATGGAGAAAACCAAGTTGCACAGAGATTAAACAAGTTGCCTGAGGGAGCACAGCAAGAAGCAGGGGCTGGATTTGAATTTAAGCCCGTCTGACCCAGATGCCATTTTTGTAACCACTCACGAGTGACATTTGGCAAAGAAGAGCACCAGAGGTGACTTCCTTGTTTCGGGCTGGGCAGTTAGGGAGCGCTGGTATCAGCGGTCTCTTTCACAGAACACGGGAAGTCAGAGGAGGAACTGGCTCGGGGGAAGGGCGAGGAGTTCAAGTTGGGATATGTGGTGGTTCCGGTGCTGGTGGGACACCCGTGCGAGCTGTAGGGCCAATAGTTAGGGACGGGATTGCGGGGGCGAAAGCACACGGGTCTGGTGTTACCTCCGGCGAAGCCCGAGGTGTGTGTACCGGAGCTGTGGCCCCAGAGCGTGCTGAAAGAGAAAAGGAGGAGGTCAAAACAGAGTGGGGCAATGCCTATTTTTATTGTATTTTAAAAGGCTGTCGGGGTGGGGGGGTACCTAGAGAATGAGACTGAGGGACAGGTAGGAGGTCTGTCAGATGTGGAGATGGGCTGAACTGATCTCCGAGGTCCCTTCGAGCTCCAACTATTTAATATCTTAAGAAAAAGAAGGAAGCTCCAGTGATAAGAAAGTAAAAAAGTTTATCCCCAAACATAATCCATCATGGTTCCCCTTCCTGTCATCCTCCTCTCAGGGAATGGCATCTGCACAGACCTGGAAGCTCTGACCAGGAACATAGGAGGCAGCACTGAAAGTTCCTTGTCCTTCCACTTCACAGATAGTTGCTCACTCCCTGAAGCCCATGAGTTCTCCCTCCGACATACTTCTCCGCTGTCTCAGTCCCTTCCAGGCCCTCAGCCACTGCCGCGTTGCCTCCTGCTTGCTCATTGCCCTAACCGGCCTCCCTGCCTCTACCATTGATCCCTTAGGAACAGTCGTTTTGCCACTGGAGTGATTTTTCTAAAATAAAACTTGGCCAAGTACCCCCCTCCCCACACTTAAAATCCTGTGCTATCTCCCTATTGCCCTTAGAACATCATCCCAGATGTGCCACTCAAGGCCCCTCAGGTCTGACAGGGGTCCAATGAGAGCCCAGGCTCCTCTCTTGCCCCTTCCATCCGTGCTCCGTACATGGGGCTGCAGTCAAGCCTGAAGGCTTAAGTTCCCCACAGGCGCCGAATGGCCCTGCACTCAGTTCAGCTGCACATGCTGTCCCCTCATCTGGAATGCATCACCTCTTTGACTGCTTCTCCACTTCACACTTTCTTCTGTATCTTTCACATCTTATCTCATCTGTCACTGGTTGGGAAAGCCATTCCTGGTCTTCCCCAGGAGACAGGAAATGGCCCTGCACCCTGAGGGTCATCTGATATAAAGTACTAATCATGGTTACATTACTTACAAACTGTCTTCCTATCGAGAGGTCAGGATTTAATCTCTCATCTCTAGCTCTTCAGAGGCATATCATAGATGGTTAATGATATTGACTGACCCAATGAATGAGCAGTTTCAAAACAATGGTGAACAAACCCTGAGATTTATGAAGAAGGACTAAGAAAGGTCCTTGCGTGGGGATGAGAAAGTCGCTGCTGACCTGAAAGAGAAGGAAGTTACAGTATGAAGCATGGAGTGACGCGGCATAGAAACAGACAGCAAGGCTAGACCCTTCTGCAGTTGCTTGAGGCAGAATACTAAAGCGTATAATTTGGGCAGGAGCTTGAGGAAGTGGTAACACAAAGGGAAGGTTTTTTTTTTTTTTTCCTTTTGTTACTATTTAGGAGACCTGGGAGATTTCAGCATGTTTATACATAGAATCAAATTCAGCTGTCTTTCATGAAATCGCTACCACGTTCCACCCAAGCTGTTAGTACACAATCCAATCAGTTACTTAGGCAACAGAGAAGGCACCTTTGAAGATGAGCACAGAAAAGGACAGATTCATAGAGCAAGGATCAAAACAAAGTCGATAGTGGAGGGTTGAGTGGCGAAGATGATGGGATGACATCTCAGAGTAAGAGCTTAGCAGTAAGCATGAACCAGGAGAAGATGAAGGTAGAGAGACTTAGAAATAGAGAAGAGGGGAGTCCCAGGTCTCCCAGATCTTTTAGCAGAGCAGGAAGCAAAGTCAACTGCTGAGTGTCCAAGAAGTAGAACGGGAGCTGGCGGAGAATGGAAGTCATTTGGAAAAAACTGATTTTGGGAGCCCAGTAGGCAGACCAATACACACACACACACACACACACACACACACACACACACACACACGAAAGGAAAGAAAGAAAGAGTGAAAGAAAGAAAGGAAGAAAAGAAAAGAGAGGCAAAAGGAAGAAAGGAAAAAGGTAAAAGGACCTTCCCAGTGCAGGTGAGAAGACACGTAGAAATAACGCTAGGCACTGCTCTGTGACCTCGGACTGCTAGACTTTCAACAGGTACATTTCATAATCAGCCTGCCTTTTACAGGTTAAAATTAAGGCAAAATAATTAATTTTCAGTAGTTTTACACAAGAAAAAAAATGGTTGCATTTTCTATTCCTGAAAAATTAGCATTATTTGTAAAATTCCTTGAGGCCCAATCTGAGCCACTGATGTCTGTGCTGCATATGGAGGCTGGTGAATTGCACTGAAGTTTTTATCTCAGTTACGGAGGAAGTTATCAAACAGTTACTGTACATTATCTTCCAGGGCTGCTTGTGTGAGAAGTTTGCAAACGTGTTATTGATAACCTTTGAATGTGAGTTCAACAAAAACTGCAAATGCAACTGTCTGCTAAGATAAAAAAATATTTTTCACTGTGACATAGGAGACAAAGGCAAGTTTTAAAATTTAACTTCAACAAATCAGCACAATTTTTTAAATATTTGAGTAACTGTAAAAGTTAACAAGCAAAATGATCTCAGGTAGGTGTGCTTTTTAAATCACTCCCCTGCCAGAGGCCTCATTTTTAAGGACAGGAAGGAGGGACGGCTGGCATGAACAGATTCCTTTAGGTGCATGAATTGAAGTTGAAGTGATCTTGACATTGCTCCAGAAGAGTCTACTCTTGTCATTTTGGTTAGATGGTAAATGATGTACACCTGGCTTCATGAAATAAAAAGGCTCCCCACACATAATGAACAGCTCATTGTCAAACATAAAGAATAGTTGACTCAGTGTGATCCGCAAGTCACAAGATGACTCATTTGAAGTCTTGGTATCTAGATAGTGAGGACTCCTGACATGCAAACATGCTGAAAGGAAGATAGATTAGAGAGATGGATGGATGGATGGATGGATGGATGGATAGATAGATAGATAGATAGATAGATAGATAGATAGATAGATAGATAGATAAATGGCTCATTGGTCTTTCAAGTATGTTTTAGGAAAAGAACTAAAAATAAGTCTCCTATTTAGAACTGCAAGGGCAATGGCATGACGGTGTTGGAAAGCCAGCCCAGTCACTGGTTTATGGGGGCATCTCTGCCCTTGTCTCTGGGATAGCCAGAGTGCCATGTGTGCAGTCACACAACGCGTAAAGGCACGGGTCATCTCTAGGACAGATAATTGAACATTAATACTCGCTGACATTGTCGAAGGAGTGATATGTCAGCCTGACAGGGCCGATGTGCTTACATCTGCTGATTGGCTGCGGATGGAGGCTCCGTGTGCCGGGATCAGACCCCGGGCCTGACTGTAGCCTGGCCAAGGAGGACGCAGTCATTAATCATGAACTACCATCTTGGGCCAGAGGGTGTCTGTGAAATCACTCCACATCCTGTGTGTGGCTAGCAAGTTGCATCTGTTGTGTTCTAGAGTTTCAAGGTATGGCTCTCATTTAAAAAAAAACAAACAAACAACAACCAAAAACAAAAAATACACCGCTTCAGACTTTGGTTTGTGCCATCTCCCTAAAATGTTTAGTGGACAAATGTCCGCCTCCCTCCTTCCTTCTCTTTCCTTCTTTTCTTCCTTCCTCTCCTCCTTTCCTTTTCTCTCTCTCTTTCTCTTTCTTTCTTTCTTTCTTTCCTTCCTTCCTTCCTTCCTTCCTCCCGAAACTAGCGCTGCATTCTGCATAAATGGGGAAGTTGTAGTGGCTGGCAGGGAGGTTCTGAGGTGGTGTGTCTTTTGTTCCTATGGAAATTGATTTTGATGAGTTTCTGGTCTCCTGATTCACCATAGATGTGTAGTATAATGAAGAAATCAAACAAGAATTAAACTGAAGTTCCTTGCTGTGATTTATTTTTTTGATTCTCAACAAAATATTAAACCCTGTAGGCAAATTTCTGAACAGAGGAAAAGAGGTCCATGCAATTATTTTCCTATCCTTGAAATCACATGAACAGCACTCTCCTGCCTCACTTATAATAAATCTTTAGTGAGTTAATCCCATTGCTCCAGTAATTCCACAGGCAACACTTCACTCAACATGTATCCATTCCGACAAGAGAATCATGGAACAATCACGAGACCTCTGCACACCCCCAGTTGTGCCTTCTTAAAACAGGGGTACTCCGATGGTGGTTACTCCGTGTAGGTTTCCAGTGCATAAAATGTTACAAAATAGGGCTCCTGAGAGCAGCCATTAGCACATATTGGTTAACATCACAGATTTTTAAAATCCCAGTTGCACTGGAGTCATGAAAAAAAAGCTTTCATCTGTAAAATCTAGTTTCCCTTTGTTATTAAAATAAATGAAGCCATTAAACAAAATAAATGCATCTAATAGTGGAGTCCATCATTTGGCGTCATCAAAATGATGGCATTTTGCATTTTTAAAATTCAAGTAATGCGATCTTAGAAGGTTTGATGTGAGGTGCAGATCCAAATATGCTGGAGTTTCTGAGACTTTATGCCTCATTACATTTATTTTTTTTTTAGTTTGCTGATTTATGTATTTATCTGGACTTCCTTTTTTGTTAAAGTAAAATTCTGTTTAAGAAGGCTTAAAAAAATCCTGCAACCAAATGAATTAGTTGTAACTATTGATGAGCTCATACTGTGAATGTGCTGGAATTGAAATAATTTCCAAATCCTTTATTTCCAAAGGTTTGTTTTTAATTACAGTGGCATTTGGTTGGCATGCAAGGGCGAGTTCTCACTCTTGATCTATCCTAGCTGGAGCCCAGGCCAAAAGATTCTCTGCTCCCTTTTCTCGAGAGCACACTTTTCTGCCAAATGTGCCACGCAGTCCCTGCCAAGGAAGGTGGGCGAATTGCCACTTCTGACTCCCAGCCACCAAAAGACAAAGGCTCTCAACATCCCCAGGTCCAGTGAGCCTGGATGGGCCTCACACCTTGAAGGTTCCAGGTTATTGACTTCCCCCCACCAGAGACTTCATAATATGAAATATTTTCTCAGTGCCTCTGTCTGTCCCCTAGGGTGATTCAGGCACTTACAGGAGCGTGTGAACCCTTGACGGCCACTGGAGGGTCATTGAAGTGTCCTTCCTCATCTGTCTGAGGCCTGAACACATCTTGACTGTCAGTCTCGCCTCCTGTACCTTGCTTTTTAGTATTTTCTTTTTTACACTTTTAGTAGGAACATAGCCATTATTTATTCACTTCTGTGAAGCTCAAATAAATTCAAGAGGGGTCGTAGCTACGTATAAAGCATCTGAGAGGGAGAGCAACCTCTGATTTGTGGAGGACGTGTGCATTCTCCACATAAACTATGTGCATTGAAAATGCGGGGCTTCTAAAAACAAATGGTGGCCGCGGCGGCTGCACACTGAACCAGGTGTGGGCTCTCCGGCCTGGCGGCCCTGTGCCCGGTGGGGCTGCCTCTCCGCTGGCCCTGCCTGTGCACGTTCTGGAGGTGTATCCCAATAAAGAGAACTGTAAGAAAACATTAAAACCTAAAGGGGAGAGCCTAATTCAACACTAGAAAAAAAACCACTACAAGAAATACCTAGTCTGATATGGTATTCTTTCCTACAAATGGGTATATTTATATGTATGTATATATACACATTTTTTTTTACAGAGGTTAACCCAACCCAGAGAGTCCTCTCAGGTTCAGCTACCGTTTACTGAGCACTGCACACAGGGGCACCGGGTACTGTGCTGGGCAGCTTGATGATGTTTTGTCATCGGACTGCCACCAGTTCTGTCATCCTCGTTTTCCTGGGGAGGAAGTCCAGGCTCAGAGACCTGTTTGTTTGTTTGTTTAGTAATTTAAGAGAGAAAGAGAGACATTGATTTGTGGTTCCACTCACTTGTACAGTCATTGGTTGCTTCTTGTGCGTGTGCTGACCAGAGATCCAAGCCACAGCCTTGGAGAATCAGGACAGTGCTCTAACCACCTGAGCTACCTGGCAGGGCCTGAAACCGGTAACTCTTAAGATGTTTTCCTTTAGACGTGTCATTTGTCAGTGTGTGCCCACATCACCAAATCTGAAAAGGCTATAATGACCACCCTCTTGGCCTACACAGGTTGTGACTTTCCGCACAGGCCTGAATTCTCTTGGAAAGTGACCTAGGGAGAATAAAATGAAGCCCCTTTAAGTGCAGTTAGTAAACTATGCCATACTGGAAATGGCACAGAAAGACACATTCCCTAAAATAAAATGAAATCTATTTGTTTCAAAGAGGAGCAAACTACCCAGTCATGGGTAAGGATATTTCTCTCCCAAAGCCCATTTAGAGGGGCTTTGCCGTTATGTAAGACTTTTTAGCATTACCGATGAAATCACAGCCAGCTGGAAAGGTGTACTGCTTCGTCCGGCTCTAGTTTGAGTTCTTCGCTTTACCCTGGGTGTGGAGCCACGCGAGTGTACACAGTAAAACAGGGGCTGCGTCCTCCCACTCACAGTAGGTTTCTGATAGACGTGGCTACAGCCTTTTATTTTATCATGCCCAAGATAGGCCGTGAGCTTTGAGAGTGTGAAGAGTATGAGATTGGGAAGGAGGGGACTGCTCCAGGCCTGAGAGCCATGACTTCCTGGCTGTGTGGCCCGCTGCATGTCCACTCTGAGTTTGGACTTTTCTCCTCTAGAATGGAGACAAAATTACCTGCCCTTCCAACCTCACTACGTCATTGTAAGGCTCATATTTGGTACAATGAAATAAAAGTTCTTTGAAAATATAAAGTGTCATACAGATATAAGGGATATAAGAGATCACCTGAACTCCAAAAAAGAAAAGAAAAGAAAACAAAACACACTCCAAAGCCCCACACTGGCCTTCAAGTTAACTTTGATTGAGTACCTTTATCTCTGCCTATTTTCTGTTGACATCCTGCCAGCAACAGGTTGGCTCTTTCTCCCACTCATTAAGGTATTACGCGGACATCTGTAAGATCTGTGAGAACCGCGCAGAAATAAGTCCACGGTGGTGCTAGCGTTTCCCAGTCCAGTTAGATTGGACAACTGAGAAAGCGTAATTCGGGAAACAAGTCCTGGAGGCCTGCCGGAATTTTGACTAAGACTCTTCCCTCTTCTATAATCCACTCTGGAGACAGACAGTGAATTCACATCAGTAAATGCTTTGGGGAGTTAAAGAGGGTTTGCTTAAGAAGGTTCATAAAGATAAAGGTAATCTTATTACTAAAACAATTTAAAGTTTTTAGATTTTTTTTTCTTAAGGGGAAATTCTCTTCAGTTTGATTGCAAGATAAAGGTTTTGTTGTTAACCAAGATAAAATATAGTGCTGAATAATCTCTTAAAAATTGAAGTGTATGTTAAAGAGAATAGAGATAATTAAATAGCTTAGACTACAATGGGAAAAGGGAAAAGAGTTTTCATGAAAATTAGCTTAGTAAAGGTAAATTGCATTTGAATCTTAACTTCAAATCTGGGTGCTCTGCTATTTGGCATATGTTGAATTGATAATGCCTGTGTGTTAAAGAATTCTGATTGTTTCTTTTGCCTCTCTCACAGCTTATAAAAATGCAAGCAGACTCACCCTAATGAATATTAATGGGAATGATGTCTAGATAACTCATAAACCCCCTGGATCTGTGGACTTTGGATGGAGTAGTCAGAGAGGATTTCTGTGGCTTTATTTAATACCGAATTTACATACTTTTAAAGAATAAACATCATCTTCATATTTTAATATCAATATTCCAAAGTGGAGATTTCAGTGAAGTAAAAAGCTTAATTTTCCTTCCCTGAACATTATATTCACCAAGGTCTGCATTTTAAGAGACAGGAAACTGTTAGCTAAAAAGAAATTAACTTAATCCCCCTTCATTAAGTTCCAGTCTTTTTTTTTTTTTGTTACTTAGAGACAAGTAATAATTATACCCGCAGCAATGCAAAGCATTTTTTACACTTCTGTTATACAAAAGAACTGCAGTTGTTAAGGTGACAGCAAAAGAAAATGAGAGCATTGATAAATACTGATATATTTTGTTCTTAAATCTTTTCTGACTCTTGCAAATAAATTTCACTCAGGTGTCTGAGCAGCATTTTAATTCATTAACAGCAAAAATCTACCCATGTGATTTTTAAAAATGTCAATCAACTAGCTAAACAATGTTTTCCCAGCCAAGGTTACAAACACAGCAGCTACGTGGGTGGAAGAGGTCTCAAGCGACTCTGCACCCCAATTCTTTTAGAACGCATAAACGGTGGGCATTTTGTTTTTGAGTTGTTGTTTTCTGGATGGAACTTTCAGCAAGCACGCAGTAAATCTCAGAAGTGTGTATTATTTAAAGCACATGCTTGCTCTCTCTCTCTGGCATAGTGAAACGACTTTTTACATTTTAGTTTTACAAAGGGGGGAAATCATTAAAATGTAGTTTGTACCATTCCATCCCATTATTTGTCATCTTTATGGCCATTCTGTAGTTCTCATTGCACCTTTAATGGCGAGCTTGGTCAGGAGAGGTGAGCGGGGTGTGCACGCACTTGGCTGCGGGTGCCGCTGACGGTGTCTGCTAGCTGGGCTTCCATCCACGTCCCTGTAGACTTTAATGTCCCCACAGACTGCTGGCAGCCTGCTTCCAGCTGTGGCAGGCATGATGCAGTGAATTGCTTTTGAATGTTCTTTACTCAAATAGGCAGTAATTACAAGCTTAAAGAGGTTTAGTGGTCCAGTAAACTACATAATCACCCCTGAATTAGCCCGGGCTCATCAGTTGCAGTCCAGCAAGCGCGAGTCTGCTGTTTGTATGCAGCCTTGATCACATAGCAACCTGATCAGCAGGTGTGGAACAGCCAGAGCCCCCCATAAACGCGACTGTCTACTGGGGACAATGATCTCTAATGAGATGAGGCTACACCATCACTGTAATTTAAGTGGGAAAATTAGCACTAGAGAATGAGTACCAGTTCCAGGGGTCTTCAGTCATATTGGGAGCAGCACGAGTTCTCCATCTCTCTTGCTCCCCCTGTCTCTAGCTTGCTCTTTCTCTCTCTCAAAAAAAAAAAAAAAAAAAAAAAAAAAAATCCTCTCACCAAGTGTACTGTTTTTGCTTTTAACTTATGGATACTGTATTCTTTATATAGGGATTTTCCTTGAATATTTCATGCCGGGCAGGGTGTCTGCAAAGGCAATAATGATGACTGTCAACAGACTCCTTCCAAAGCAGTATCGCTGTATTTCATCTTTCTTGTCTTTTCTCTTAATGGTCTCAAAACCTTTCCACTTTGATTCCTAAAGTGGAAAAGTGTTCTTTGGGTTGAGGCTGGGTCTCCTTTTAGCTGGCGTGCTCTCTGAAATAGTAGAGATGAGCTGTATGCACTTTGGAAAAGATCCTTATTTTATTGGAGTTTATTGTATAAATCAGTCATGAACTTTCTTTTCAGAAAAGTGCCCCAGTATGGTGTGCTATTGTGTTGTTTTATTTGTTGAAGTGAATTCTTGGGAGAAGAACCTGTATATCAACACAGTCTTCCTTTATCCTTTCTTCAGTCCTGTGCTAGGTCCCGTGAGGTGGAGAACTTATGAATTTTATTACATTGCAGTTGGAAAAGAGAAGGGAACTTTTGCAACGAATAAGCCCAACAAGAAGATAGAGTTGATTATGAAAAAACTTTGGGGAGAAATTGTATATGCACTAAGAAAGACAGTAACACAGTAGTTCAGAGCACCTGGGTGCCCTGGCCGGGTGACTCAGTTGGAGCGTCGTTCCGTACACCAGGTGGTTGTGCATTTGATCCCTGGTCACGGCATGCATGGGAGGCAACCAGTCGATGTTTCTCTCTCACATGTTTCTCTCTCTCTCTCCGTCTGTCTCTCTCCCTCCCTCTCTTTCTTTCTCTCTCTCTTTCCCTCCCGCCCTCTCTCTCTCTCTTTCCCCGATCTCTCTCACCCTCTCTTTCAAAACAATCCATAAACACATCCTCGGGTGAGGATTAAAAATAAGAGTATCACAAGCCCTGCAACTTCTTGGAGTCAAATCCAGTTCCGTCCTACTTGCAAGTAACTTAGACTCTGTGCCTCAGTTTCTTCACCTGTAAGTTAAACACACTTACCGCCAAGGCCTGATATAAGGATTAAGTGAGTATTTGTAAGGCACCGAGAGCACTGTCTGGCACAGGGTAAGCATTCTATAAAGGTCTGCTAAATATAAAGTAAATAAACTCTGTACTGTTTGGGGGTTTGTAGAACAGAGTGAGAAGGTGGAACAGTTGTTGAAATGGCGCTGCTAGTTTTCTGATGTTTGTATGAATTCATCTCCTTCCAAATGCTAGTCGAGGCACTTGAGGTGTCTAGCTTCAACAGCACTCATCCATTCAGACAGCAAACGGGTGCTGGGCGCAGGACCGGGCTCGCTGCATTGGGCATGTCAACGGCACTCCTGTGTTTTTATTAGCATCCACTAAAAGGGAATGGTTCCAAATGTCATTTAATTCATATTTGATTAAGAATCACACACCAAATGAAAGTAATTGGCAAAAAAAGAAAAAAAACACACACCAATTTATTTCAAAGCAGGCAATTTAAGGCAAATTATACTGCACTTGGATGCAATAGCAGGTATTTGTTTCTATGACCCTTGAAAAGTGTTCTTGTGTATAACCTCCTTCCTGTGTTTATAAGCAATGCTACACACACTAATAACGTGATGGATGTATTAGTTTCCATTGAGTTTTGTATCTTGTATCAAAAGCCACTGTTGCATCCTTTAATAGAACTGAGTTGTAAAAATAAGATGCACACACATCAAGATCAGATCTTCTTCATAAAGAGAGTAGTACCCATCATACATATTCATAACTAACTCATCAAGAATGAGAGGATTGTTCATCATTTAAAAGACAGAATAGTTTGGAAGTGAGTTTTCCCAACTTGTATGTTACCACCAAGTTTCGAATCCCAGCTCTACTACTTACCAGCTGTGTGAACTTGAGAAATTTATTTGTCCTTTATGTACACAAGTTTCTTCATCTATCGAATGGGTCTGATAGGTGTGTTTGCCTTGTAAGTTTTTGTGAGGACTACATGAGTTAATACATGTGAAGTATTTGGAAAGATGCCTGGTAGATCCTCACCTCTTAATACATGTTACCATTATGACTTCTACCACCCTTGCTAATGCTACTAAGCTACAATGAATTCCATTCCTGGGAGAGATGCTGGAGGGAGAATTCGAGGTGAGGCTCCGGTGAACCACCTTCACCGCCCAGCTCAGTCCCTGCCCTTGGACATTTGCCCCTGTATGAACAGCGACTCTCTCCTGGATCAGGGCTTCAGAACTGTAGGGCTCCAGGCACTGCTCGCCGCAATTAATAACTTCGTTCATGCTCCATTATCATACGTCTTTGTTTTTAAAGTGTTTAGCTATTTATTAAAGGGAATGGAGAAATGGAAAAGAAACCTCAGTGAGAGTGTAGCCAAGTAGAGAGACTCAGGGGAGGGCAGACTGAAGAAGCTGTGAGCCCCTGGCCACGCTTTCTGACCCGGCCAAGCCTCCGCTTCCTCAGCTGTGAGATGGAGCTGAGCACAGTCCCTAGCCTGGGGGGTCACCAAGAGTACGTGAGATAAGGCTTGTAATGCATTTGTCTTACTGAGAAACAGGAAGCGCTCAAATGAGCTATTATTTCAAATGATTCAAAGAGGACACAAAAGTGAAGCTTGAGTTTTCTCCCCCATTCCCACTCCCATCCCCCTACCCCTCCCACCCGGTTTTCCTTGCTGGTCTTTTTGTGTTTCCTTTTATAGCTGCGGTCTTCTACTAAGAGAATCAGTATTCAAGGAGTTCATTAATAATCATAACTGTTCAAAATAATTTTAGCACTCTTCATGAATTTTAATACTTTTAAGAGGAAGATATAAGTAATTGTCAATTTAGAGTCAAAACTTTGTCTTCAATGCATATACTTAAAATATTCCTGCAACATATATGAGTTTATGGCTAATAAAGATGAGATCTGAAACACTTTTATTATTTTAGAATCGCAAACCGCTTTAAAAGAAGTCCCAGTACAAAGTACTATGAAATCCTTTAATAGAAGTATTTGTCTTATTTATGTAGTGTTTTTATTTTGTATTTAGTTAGTATTTACAAGAAATTAAAAGATCAGACAGGTGAGACAGGCAAGACATTGTAGTATTGGCCTCATAATTGACTATGAAACAAAATTTTTACTGCTGGGTATTATAAAGATAGTCTCACTAGTGAAAAGTAAAAATTGCTATGAAGTATTACCCAGGGTTCAACTTCTCCTTCCACACTGATGTCATGTCCGTGCACTAAGATCCAGTTTAGAGATGCCCACCCGACTTCCCTACCTGCACACTTCCACTAGCAACTTCTTCAACCGCTGCTGGACACACAAGAAATCAGAGGGACTGTGAGAAGTGGCTTGACTAGGCTTCAGGAGAAGCAAGTGCCGAACCATTGCTGGGGCACACTGGGCCTGAGCCTCTAGGCAATCTGGGAGCGTGGGTGGAGATTTCAGGACGCAGGTAGGAACCCTGCGACTTCACCCAAGGCGCTCCAAACCCGTCTGGCTTCTTAGCCAGGACTGACACCACAGCTCTTTGGCTGCCAGCGTGTGTGAGGACACAGGACTCCAACTACTATGCATTCAGGCTCTGCTCCGGGACTGCACGGTGCACTGCTTTTGTAATGCAAATGGGAGGCACAAAGTGTCTCTTTGATAATGTGCAGTCAGAAGACAAAAAAGCATTCACTGAAACAGTAAAACTAATTCATAAAGCTGAAAGACAATAGGGAAGCATTATGGATTTTTTAAAGGGGAAAAAGTATCCTAGATCAATGTAATTGTCACAGTGTAAGCTATTCATAGTCAATGCATAAGGGGGATGTGGCGGCAAGTTTATTTACAGTGGGAGAAGTTTTTATAGGCAAAAAAAATGTATGTTAAACAAATATAAATATAGTTAGCTAGCAAGTTTCTGTTTATGCTCCTCGAAGTTATGTAGATAGCTGGTTGTTTTAATTTATATCCACTATATTCCCTAGTGACAAAAATACAGTCGAAGTTTTGAAAGAACACAGAGAGCTAATGGTTAAAAGCCATATGGTAGATTTTTTTTTCTTGAAGGGAGTATCTCTCCATCACATACCAGAGTTTAGCTCAAGGTCAACTTATATTAATGCATTAAACTTAGCTGTGGAGGAGGCAGAGGGCTGGAGGAAAACGGATAAAAGAAGTTCCGAAATTGTTCCTCCAACATATTCAGCCAAGCAACAGAACATTGCCTTGATAAGGGTTATATTGGACAGTTGCCATAATTCCTCCTGTTAGATCAGCTCTCCCGGTACCTATTCCTATACCTTTTAAAGTATAGCATGTAACATTTTGCTTGAAAATTGCTTCCACCTCTATTGCTTTGTTATAGCTGTTTTGTAGTGTCGGTATAGAGGCAGTTCTGTGTCACAAGAAATTACTAATCTGAGGCTTGAGAAGGGGCAGCATAGCCTTCTATTATCTCACCAGCAAGCTCTGTACAGGATTATTTTCAAATTTTCTACTGCTATTACAATGTGCTGTTGGAGTGGGCAAGGCGGTGAGGGAGGGGAGTTATTGAAACTTGGTTACCAGGGTAGATAAGATAAAGTTCATCACTGTCTTGGCATCCACATTTGCAGTCAGGGGTGGAAAATTTGATGAAAGGACTACATTTGGTCAAGGTTATCGTTAAGATATAAGGCTGGACATTTTCCATCTGTGTGCACTGAAGAGTTTCTTTTTTCCCATTGACGTTCATTGGAAAGAGTCTGCTTGGTTGTTTAAATAAATACATTTTCCTCCAATGCATTACAATAAACTTGTAAATACCAGACAACCGACATCAGAATCCGCCCCTCTCCCCATCCCGTCAAGGAATAAAATTGGAGTCATGCAGAGATAACTTTCTTTTGAAAGTTGTCATTTTGTCACTTTCTCTTCTTTGGGACCGAGGAAGTGACAGTTCAGACTTAACTTTTACATGAAGCTATTTTTAGATCTTTTTCTTCAGGCAGTCTTGGTGTCTATTACACAGGACGTAACTCCAGAAATCATTTTATTCTTTGATGGGGTTACTAAGCAATCACTGCTATCCTGGGTCGTTAGTAGAAGTCACACTGTAAATCCAGAAACACGTGAGAGGGGCAGACAATTTCTTTTTCAGCAAGAGACTTACGCGGGGAAGGAGAAGTCGAGGGGTCCATCATGCAAACCGAGATGACCATTGTGTGAGTTATTTCCTGTAGCTAAGGTGTCACTGCCCACAAGCCACTTCTTTTCCCTTTGAGTCCCGCATCTCTTCGCTCCCCAGCCAAGCCAGCCTACTACATGTGTGCAGGTTTAATACTGGAAAGGAGGGTCCGCTTTACCCATACATAATCACCGTTTTATGGCTTTCACTCATTCCTGAGGTGTTAATGCAGATCAAATGGGAAACACTCGGGAAAGAGCCCTTGCAGCTACTGCACTGCCTAGCTCCCCTCCGCTCAATCGTTAATTCTTATTGTAAGATCTAAAGGTAATTTTGTTTGCTCTCTTAATGCGTTGCAGTTCTCCCAGCGGCCCTTGCATATCCTTTCTCAAATTCCCATCTTGATCAATTGTTTGCAAATAATTAAGCTTTTAAGAGATAATGGCACGGGGCTAATGTACACAGCAAAGGCGAGGTCTCCCATCACTGCCTATTGGAGTGGTCAGATTTGCTCTGCTGTCCCAGCGTGATTAGGTTGACTGCTGTATCTGGCAAGAGCCATCCGTCTTTCCTTCACGAGAACCTGCTTCTCTCTCTTAAGTTAGTGCCCTTGCCATTTCGGTGCAATGATAGCCAAGGTGTCCAGGAGAACGGCAAGGGGTGACCCAGCCCCTTAGCTGCAGTGGTTTGGGATGGAATTCCCATTTTCTTCCTAAAATGGCACCTCTCTCGATCTCCTCTGTAAAGTGCTGTCTGCCTGGGCTGTGTCCTGGCCTCACGAGCCCTGGACGGAATGCGACAGGGCTTCCGATGTTCCTACTGCAGCCTTGCCTGTGGCGTGTTGGGTTTTTGTCAAGTCGTGGTTTTTTTCAAAGTCTACAAAGGAATATCTCATACTGTCCACAAAAAGCTTATCTAGTAAAGATGCATAGGATTTAAGATATTTAAACATATTGGATTTCAGTGAAAAAGCCGACTTCTTTGTGAATTTTTGTCTGACTGTGGATTAGGTACCTGAAGTCATGGCTTTCATGTAATACTAGTAATTATAGATTTTTTCCCCCAGGGAATTGAACGTTTGTGGGACACCAGGCCAAGAACTATGAGAAAGAAAAAACCATGCAGTTGACCTGCCATAGACAAGGGTATAGGAATTTTGTCGATACCCTTTTTTCCCTCTTAACAAAGACCAGATTATTGTGATGTTTAATTTTGTCCAAGCGCATTCATTTCTATTATATATATATATATGCATACATATATACATATGTGTGTATGTGCGTGTGTATGTGCATGCGTATATATGTATATAGATGTGTGTACGTGTGTATGTGTGTATAGATGTGTGTGTATGTGTGCAAATATGTGTGTATATGTGTGCATATAAATGTGTGTGCATGTGTGCGTGCATATAAATGTGTGTATATATGTGTGTATATATGTATGTATATATGTGTGTGTATTCCTGTGTGCATGTGTGTATATGTGTATGTGTGTACATATGTGTGTGTGTGTGTGTGTCTGTACATATATATCTCTTGAACAACTGAAAATTGTTAATAGAAACAGAGGGCTGGGTCTCCATAGCTTGAGGCTGCCTAGCAATTATGCTGCACGAAATTAGACACAGTTTGTTCCAATGACTTAAAATCAGATCACATGAAAAGTGACAGAGGGAAAAAACGGTAGAACTTTCTCCTTTTATGATAGTTAAATTATGAAATCAGAAACTGCATGATGTGAAAAACAATCTAAATTTGCACTGAAACTTTGAGGGCCATGTGATTGCTCTTTGAAGCTGTGATGATTCAGGTAATTTTAATGATCCAAAGATAATTTTTCTGACACCACTTGCATAAATAAGTGTGAATTCTATTTGCTTTCTGTGATACTGGGTCTAAACCTTGCTCCCAAACAGGCATGCGGAAATACTCTCGAAAACACAAAACCAATAAATGACCGTGACAATTCTCAATTTTCAAAGTAACTAAAGGTAAATTGCATAAATATTAATTTTCCTCCAGTTCTGGTCATAATATTAAGACACAAGTTATGAGACAGAGCAAAGGCACGCCACCCAGCTATAGTGAAGAGAGGCTGTTGACGTATTTATTACAAAAATTCTATGGACAAATCGCTGCGTGAGATTTCCATAGGACCTGCCAAACTGCACACACATTACAGAAACTGTTATAGGTTGGAATGACATGTGTACATTGGTCTACAACTTTACATGGCAAATCCTCCCCTAATGTCGCCAGTGGGTCCTCAGCCTTTAATGAGAACAAAGCACACTGAAGCCCGTGGGACCGCGGCCCAATGACATGAACAAGGGTCAAGTTCCGACAGCATCTCATTAATGTTGCGACAAAACAACATTAAACCAAACAATTTTATTCAGGGATCTCCCAACAATTGGATGCTAAAATGTCCACATTTCAAAATCAGGCTTTTATTCTGTAAGAATTGCTAGCCTGGGTAACCTTTAACTTGGATGGCTCTTAGAACTCCAGATTACACAATTGAGGATCAGAAAAGTCGTTCCTTGTTCAAAATCTCACAGTCAGTGAGGGGCAGCATAACCCACGATCCCACAGGATCACGTGTGTCCTTCAACTAGCATCAGCACGGAACTGCGAGATACCCGCCTTCATTCTCTTCACAGGGTGAAAGATGCATTTCGTTCGTACTGCGTGGCAAGCCTTCATGCAGTGGGAGTTGTGTGTTAAATCTTAGGGTAGTGGATTGCTCTTAGCTCAGTATCCAGTCATGAGATTTTGCCAGGTCATGTGATGACTGGCATTATGTAGAGTAGGGAGATTGTCACCTAATCTTAGCCTATTGTGAGGCTTATATACTTTTATTTGAAAAGAGTGGGTCGACATCACTTTTAGGAATGACATAAGGAAAGTAGTGTTGTGAATCTCAAATTGGATTGTTTATTCCTCTTGTGGGCTTTGAAAATTTTGTATTGTCCATTTTGATGTTCGCATCTGAGCGGCTATTCCTTTATTTCACAAATACTTACTGGCTCTCTGTCCAGCTAGTCTGGGATTTGAGAATGGTAAACAAAAAAGGCTGAGGCTTTGGAGTGGCTAAATGAGTGGTAGCCACAAGGGGACAAGTAGTCAGAACAAGTGTTTCAGAGAGCGGTGCTCGCTGCGAGGGAAAGAAGAAAAGACTGGTGGCAGAATGATGAGGTGGCCTCGTGGACGGTGGAGTGGGGGAGGCTTGGCATTTGAGCTGGAACGGGAAAGCGACATGGGAGAAGGAGCTGCACTATGCAGACAAGCTTGGCATGCTGGAAGGACAGAAAGGAGGACTGTGTAGAGCAGAGGGATGGGAGGGGGGCCTGAGGAGAAGGCCGTGAAGTCTGAGACGTAGGCGGGGCTGGGGCTGGCAGGCGGTGCAAGCCCTGGTCAGCAGTTGGAAGGTTTTTGGGCAGGGGCCCTGAGGGGAGAGAGTAGAGGTCGTGAAAGGTGTTTGCCACATCCCTCTTTCCCAGGAAATAGCGCCGAGTCAGGGGCTGCTGACCATTCCTTCCCCTGGCTGGTCTCCTCACCTGTGAAACAGGAAGGACAATGGAGTCCATTTATGTCCCTCAAAGGAATAGAACAAGGATTAATTACCATCCTGTCTGTAATATACTTGGAGCTTTTTAGAGAAAGGGACTATATTCCATGAAAGCAAAGTCTTATTCTAATTGTGTATATATTGATTAAGTGACAATCAAAGGCAATGCTTATGGGAAAAATTGCTACGTCTCTGTTCTTTGAAAACGGATCCCATGTGTATAGATATAGAACATATTTAAACTCACATATAAGAGCATTAAAGTGGTGACTGATGTGCCTCCTTAGCATCTAATCAGACTTTATTAATGAGATTAAATCTATGTTAATTAGCATTCAATAGACAGGAATTGAGTTTCCAGTGGCACAGACAGTTAAATGGAGGGTTAGTGGTGCCCCTTCCCACCCGTCAGAGAATAGACTGCTGGCTATCAGGGCAATTTTTATCTTGGGAGAATTTGTCAGGACGCAATGTTTCACGCCAGGCAGTGTCGCTATAAATGGAAACCATGTCCTCAGCTCCTCTCCCAGGCTTCAGTTATGTATATGTCCGATTTAGATGTAGTCGATTATTGAACAAAAAGTATTTGTGCCAAACTAATTTCAGTAGAATTCCAAACATTCTTTAAAAAAAGGTATGGATTTCATTGTATTATCTAATTCTGTAATACTTTTTTTTTTTTTTATCCTGTTTTATGAGGAACGTAGCTGGGCTTGTGCATAGCCTGCAAAATATGCTGGTCTTTGACCCGGTATTGGCCTGAGTTCAGAATCTCAGCATGTCTTGACATGCGGATATGGAAACAAACTTTGGTTGGATTTCATTTGTTTGTGTTTTTCAGAGGAGCTCAAATGAACAGTGGTTAAAAAAAGGCACCCTATTTAATTTTGATGTTTGTATCCAGCAATGTAGCATTTGGAGGGAGAATGTCATGCTAAATAACAATGTTCTTGACCACTGGGGACCTCCGCTGAGACTGTTGGTCCACATGGTTCAGCCTTAGAAGTCTATGGTTCTAATAAAAATATTACATCCAGGCATTATACTTTTATATAGTCAAAAGGGCTTGACCTTATTTTAATCCTATAAAATACAGTGAAGACCATACTGAACTTTCCACATTTGCAACAAATAAACTGTTAAAGCATAAACTCAGTATCAAGGTTCTGCAAATATCCTAAGTAGCTATTTATACACTTCACTAATCTTCATAATTGGCTGTCTTTTACTGCCATTAATTAGATGATGTAGTATTCTATTAATAAGAGTGATACACCTCAGCATTTTTACCTTTAATTATAGACTTCACTAGACACTTAGGTTATTGACAAATAGCCTAAATGTTGCCCAATGTACACATTTCCTTTTTTTAAAAAAGGCATATCTGTTTATTATTGAATCCCTAGCCCCTCCCATTGCACCTGGCATGTGATATGCATTCCCTTCTCTGCCAAAGTATGTGTGCATACACCTATCTTTTTTGTCCTCTTTCAGCACCCTTACCCTTCTGAAGAACAGAAAAAGCAGTTGGCACAAGACACGGGACTCACCATCCTTCAAGTGAACAATTGGTAAGTAATTTAGTTTTGTGTTTATACACAATCTGCTCCCTTCTGGCAACCTGAAGCGAATGTTTTGCATTAAGAAGACACACCCAGTGTTGCCGTTGACCTGATAGCTTGTGGATCCAAATGTGAAAACAAGCTGTGGAGTGGTAGGTAAGAGTCTTTGCTGGTATGGAAACGAAAGCATGCATGGTTTTCCCTTTCTTTGTTAATGGACATATTTTAGGCATAGTCTAAGTCAGTGTTTCAGTCATGTTCACTATGGCTCTGTAAATGTAGCCCTCTCCATGGTTTTCCCCCTTCAGGATAATTGCTAGAAAGAGCGGATCATCCTATTTTCGACGAAACAAGAAAATCCACCATCACACATCAGCCAGGTTTTCAATTCATTGAATAACTGCATTTAGCTAGATTTTGTTAGGCCTCTGTGTTTGAGGACAGCCCCCCCTTACCTCTGATCTCTTGTCTCTGGAAAAGGAGAAATTACTTGTTTCTACTTGGAAGCCATTCAAACCCTCATGTATCTCTGAACGGTGCAACACTGTTCCCAAATAAATGTGTACATTCCTGTTTTGGGGAGAAGCTGAGATTACGTACCAAGAATCAGCCAACGGTATTCTGATGAAATGCACAGTGGTATGGCAGCGAGGCTCCGAGAAAGTGTGATTTATTACCCTTTGTTAGTGTGCTGAACGCCAGGTTCCTATAATCACCTGGAGCTAGTGTCATATTTGACGGGTGTTGAAACCCGATATCCTCTAAAACTAAGTGTATCTAATTAATTGTCCTAATATTTTTAGATTAGTGTTTATGATGGGGAAACCTTATCCTCTTTGAAGTAAAATCCAGAAAAGGCCCAAAGCCTGGTTGGGGAAAGCAGAGAACTGGGAAGACCAGTTTGCAGACAGAAGTATTTCTTCCTGTTCAATAAGTGTCAAAGATTAATATTACAGAATCTCTGATTACATGGCCTAATCCATTTTGGTGAATAAATTTGTTCGTGATGTCCATTGCACCTCTATTAACAGACCCTTCTCTCTGTTAAAGAGCCCGGGAGCCTTTGGGAGAGATTTCAGATATATTAAACTCCATTACAGAAAATGTAATTTCTGTCAATATAATTCCATGTATTCTTCAATTTAGTATTTTAGAGATAACAAGCTACTTACAATATATTTGCCTTTGGAGGATTAATTTACAAAGTGCACTATCTTCAGGACACAGACAGACTCACATAAGTGTTGCTTGTAAGGGTTATCAATTTCTATGACCTTACTGCAGCCTTGGGAGATCAATTTTTGCAGCCCTTTTAGTCGAGTGGATAGGGAACCAATGGAAGGCACACTGTAGCTGAATGCGTTGCTGGGAGTTGTGTTGCTGCTGAGGTTCTTTGTTGGCCTATTTTTACCTACTATTGTGTCTGAATTTTCAAGATGGTTGGTGCTATGTATTTGAACTTTAGTCTTTCAAATTG
The DNA here is from genome assembly GCA_004026765.1 of Micronycteris hirsuta. Taxonomy (NCBI): domain Eukaryota; kingdom Metazoa; phylum Chordata; class Mammalia; order Chiroptera; family Phyllostomidae; genus Micronycteris; species Micronycteris hirsuta. The sequence goes on from PVJI01000074.1 coordinate 253,099, forward strand.
TTTTGGTTGTTATTATACGGTAGACCTCCGATTTTGCATGCACACCTAAATTCCTATGTAGTTTCCAAGTTTATGTGGGTGGTGAGGCAATTTTAGTACAACGGAGACTGTAAATACCGTATTTCCCTGGGAAATGTTCTCCTTTGCGGGCCAGGGAGTGGCAGGGCGAGCTCTAATTGAAGAAGGCAAAGCTGTGCCATTCAGCTGGTCTATCACACATGCCATCTCTCGTCCTTCTCGCTGTTGCTAGCAAACTTCACCCATAAACATACGTCGTTACCAGAGAACACATTCCAATACGAGTTGCTTTCTTTCTGCAGGTGGACAGACTTGCGGGATAGTTCCTGCAGATGCTTGGGATAGTCCCAAGCAGTACGCAGTTGTTATTCTCTTAGATTCTGTGTACAGTCAGCAGTCACAATCTGACTGCCTCCGTGTTGCAATTAGAAGGGGAGGAAAAGGACCTCAAAAAACATTACGATCCATACTATATAGCAATTTTTCAAAGTACATGCAGACTGTACCCTAAACTCCATACTGATGTTTAATTCCACGCTGGTACATACGTAACTTAAAACATCACGGTTCCTTAGTTATGTGGGATGTAAGTTCTGTGCTCAGGTGGTGCCGTGGATGTGCATGAGTTCTCTCTATGCTGCGTGGAGCGTGCAGCGACTGGCTTGCCCTGCATTGCTTCGAACTTGGCAACTATTTCAACTCTTAACAACTTGGTTTGTGGTAGAGAATTTCCCTCAAGTAACTCAAACTTGTAAGAGAGATTGCTTCTCTTATGTTTGATGAATAATGACATTCCTGTGTTTGATTTGAGTTTTTAACGGTTTATTAATTTCCACCCAAACTTCCTTTTAAGGAGCTGATAATTGATTTCTTTTTCTTCAGGCTTTGAGTAGGGAATGTAATGCAAACATGGGAAAACGCGAATGGTGCTCCCACTGTGGCATGCTGGAAGACTAAAAAGTAGCGTAACCACTCAAGTAAAGTGGTTTTCATTTTACTTTATTGTAATGAAAACTGTACAAAGCTTTTCTGAGAGCTTGTAAACATTTTTCCTGTATTGAGCATCAAGCCCCAGTTATTTCCTTTGGGAAATAACAACTTTAAAAAAAACTTCATTCCCTTTCTCTTCATTTAGCCATAACATTTAAAAATGTGTCTTCCTTCCTGGATTTCTTAAAACTTGTTAACACACATGTACATTTTGTACAAACTATGAGTCACCGTTGAAGAGATTTAATGAAATGCTGAAGGGCAGGTTGGGTGCAGATCAGTCACAATCATTGGCAGCAACATGATGTATGGAAACACAATCTGAAAGTGAAAAATATAAACTCATGTCGAGTTGTTAGCTTGTCGTAGAAACCCTGGCCGACACAGCCTTCAGTTAGGTTTTAACTGAAAAGCTAGACGAGAGAAGTTTGGAGCTTTGCGATGCTTTCATCCCATTGCTCAGCTGATTTACTTCATTGACATAGACGGTCTCCACTACCCGCCTTGTTAGCTAAGGTCAAAGCCCATGGAGTTTGGGGGAAGAAGAGACACCAGGGACACTTCAAACAGCAACGTTTAAAACAAGACCGATTTGGTTAATTAAGAGGAAATTCAGATTCAAAGGAGTGACTATAATAATTTTCACATTTGGCTTTCCTGTGGGAGTGGACACAGAGAGGAGGGACCTGAGAACGGCTGGCGTTAGCCCTGAAAGGACTCGGGGCCCGGGGTGGGGTGTGAGCCGTACTAGGTGAGACCTCGCGGGACAAGCCTGTGCCAATACACTTTTTTGAGAGTTGAGACAATAATGCAAGGAATTCGAGTAAAAATATTTTTATCTAAATTATCTAAGTATTTGAGGTAACTGCATGGTTTTTAAAAATCAACTTCTATAACTAATTGCCTAAATATTTCAATCTAGCATGCTGTGGTAGACTTACACTTGAAGCGTAGTGCGTTTTGAAATGTAATATGTGCTATACATTTATGTATTTTTTTCCTTTGCTCGCTCACTCCCAATTATGGTCTGATCCCAAAATGATAAATAATAGCCTTTGGGGTCTGCCTCTTTGTTTTTCATTGCAGTTGTGGTTGTGACAAACATGTCTATTGTGTCAGCAGTACAAACATGTTACTGATGTGTCACATGTTTTCATCAATTTCAACAGAAGCTTCTAATATTTGGAGATTTGATGGCTGTTTAAGTCGTTCAGTATTTAGGTAGAACTTTGAACACATACACACACAAAGTCGACACTTGTTTTCTTTTCCTCCAGATGAACTTCATTTTTTTATATTGAAAACGTGAATATAGAATGGTCAAACGAAAACTCCCTTGTGTGTTCACACAGCAATGTTGCAGAGCTGGGATTCCATGTGATGAAAACTCGTGCCCGTGATTGTAGCTTATTTGCTGGATGCCTCTGACACATCTGCCTCAGCAGAGTTCTAGCCTAGGGTGCCCTGAACACATTTTACAGTTTCTTTGTTTACTACTTCTCCTACAAACACTTTCCCATTAAGGCGAAAGTTAAATGATCATTCCTTTATGATCTAAGAAGGCAATATGGATTTTAGATGCAAATTATATAGTATATGGGAGACACAGTATGTGTGTGGAGAGAAAACTCACTCTTCGTCAGTCGGGTGCATAAAATTCCAGGGAGCATCCTAACATCCGAGGTGACACTTTGCAGAACTATCCTGGTGCTAGAGTTCTCAGATTCAGTACACACACCAGATTTTCCTAGTTACTTCATTTATTGCCTCAAAACTGCAAAGCACTCAGGCATCACTTCCCATTTATTACTACTGGGGGAATAAAAGTATGTTATCCTTAGAGATTTATGCCACTGGCAGGTAAAAACTTAAACTTATTTTTTTAAAAAAATAGTATCCCCCTTAATATTATAAACAGATTCAACTGGTAAAGGTCAGGTTTCTTTCTGAGTTATGGTAATCATGTAGCAAATACTTTTATGAGTAATCAAAGATCCTATAAATATAGGTACCTGTGTAGATGTAAATGTTAAAACATTCACAAATTATCCTTTCAACTTCTGTGATCTAAAAATCAATAGGGGGTCATAGGGTTTCATAGAATTGCTCTGCTTTTTCTTCCAAGATAATTTAATAATACATTTTACAGATGTTGTTTAAACATTAGGTACAGATTGTTTTGTCAATAAAGCTGAACAGAGGCCTGACACAAAAGCAAGGAAAACAGACGTAAGAGAAGCAGGGCAAGAGGTGCCACGCGGCTGCCACGTGAAAGTGCAGGGTGCGCAGTGATTTTCCTTGCCTAGGAATTACCTAGGGATGGAACAACTTCACACACAAAAGGTAATTTTATTAAGCAAGTGGCTTAACTTTTTCCCTTGAGAATATAAATGTAACCTACATTGAAGGGAGACTTCATAATTGATCAATGGAGAACAGGGGCAGGATCTTTAAAAGAAGGAGTAGACAGAGATATAAATAGAAAAACTCCCCAGAACATCTCAGAACGGGCTGTTGTTCTCCAAGCCACAGTTAATTGCTATGCTTTTCACCTTGAGTGTCAATTCTAATAATATTACCTTTACAGGCACTTACTCTGGGCTTAGATTATAGCAATCAGTAATACTCACTAGATAAAATACTGTCTGGTTGCTCATAAGAAAATATTGAAATCAGTCAAAAAATGTTTAGCTTGCATATTGCCTGAGACAGGGCTGGCACCGTGCCAGGCGGGCAGGGTGTTGTTGGGAGAGCTGAGCAAATAGCTTGCAGGGAAAAGAGCTGTGAATTGAGAAACCTTCAGGTATTGTCATGTCAGAGAGTCTGAGGGGTTCAGCAGAGACACCACTTTTGTGTTCAGATTTTTAAAATTTGCAACAAACAATCTTCTTGGAAAATAACTCTGCAGTCTGTTAAATATATATACTTTGCTGTAAGTTTCACGCCACAGATTTACTCGGATCGCTGCCCGCCCCCTGACCCCGTTAAATCACATCGGTCATACTGTGAGAGATGGAAACCCCTGAGGAAGAAATAGGTGTTGGCTGTCTGTGCTGGATGGAAAACCATGCCCTTCTTCCAGGGCACCTTGAGTCTAGGTGAGAAGAGAAACAGGGATGCAGATGGTTGAAAGCTGGACTTAAAAGTCCAAGTGCTGTTTTGGGTAACCGCTGTCTCCTCCAGCCAGCATTCAAGGACAGTTGTGTGCTTTTCAGGATGAGATAAGAGTGTGATGCTTTCTTGAAGTTGAGACTTGGCACCACATGAGGAAATATTGCAGGACCTCTTAGGGTTGGGGTTCAAGTGAGGCCCAGCGCTGAGCAAGTTGGGAGACTCATTTATCCATCAGGGGCGCCATGCTTCAATGTCTGTGATCCCTTTCAAGGCAGAGAAACCAGTGGCTTGGTGGTTGACTCTGAACAGGGTGTGTGGATCAGAGGACTTGTTGGAAGTCCCCATTAAGCCAGATTTGTTGTTTTCAGTCTCTTAGCACAAGTATTAGGTCCGAGAAATGGAAAGAGCTCCTATGTGTCACTGACTCCCATTTACTTGCAGAGAGCTTGGGAAGGGAGGGGGCTGGGAGGCACCAGGATGGAGGGGAAGAGTCCAGGCATCCACAGGTGGCTAAGGAACAAATTCCTCCATAAGCCCCATGACAACCTACAACTTACAGGGCAAGCAAGGGAGGGATTATCCAGGGAAAAGAACATTTCGAGTCAAAACATTTCACTTGTTGTCCCACTCCGCACCAGTGAGCCATGTGCCCTTGATCGAGTCACTTTATCTCCATGGCAACAGCTTCCTCTCCCTTGCATGGTCAGGTACAACTAATTCCTGGGATTCTAGGTGCCTCCCAGCTCTGATGTTCTAGACTGGATAATAATGCGAAGCAAAGAGAAGCATGTCTCATGTTCTGACACTGACTGTGATTCCAGCTTTACCCTAGGACTGGGGAAAAGGAGAGGGTCCTTTGATAGAGACAGGCAGGAAAGTTAAAAAGTTGTTCTTTTCCTTCATCTTAAGCAAATCAAGCACTGTAAAATAAAAACTAGATGAAACTAAACATTATTGCAAGACATGAAAAACATGTATGCTGTCACTTTAGGGCTCATAATAGAGATAAATCAGTTGTTTTTAGCAGTGTGCTGCGAGCCTATGAAGGGCATGACAGATAATAGGCTTGAAATTTCTGAAATTATTGTACAGCAAAATTTGTTTTTTCCTCAGGCGTTCAATCTTTTTCTCTAGTAATTTTGTACATGACAAACTTTTTAGTGGGTGCATTAATAATCTATAAGTAATGGGTTGTCAGGTGTCAGTTAGATAAGATTAAAAGACTGTTTAAGCATTATCCATTTGCTTCTTTGCACGAGTTTTATAGGTCAGGAGAAATAACTTTTTGAGTCGTGGTTGACTGCGCATGTGGGTTTTTTTCCCAGTCTCTCCCTCATTTGGCGCCGCCCCAGGTGTACGTGGGAGAACTGTGTTACATTACATAAATCCTGCATGTAGGAGCAGATCGGAAACTCACACTACGTGAATCAAGGGGACACATGTCTCAGCTGTCTTCTGTAAACTTACTCTAGTTTTTCAAATGTTACTCTTTTTTCTTCTGAAAGGAAACTCTGTAAGGGGAAGAAGCCTCTGCTGTGAGGGACCCCCAAGCTTTCAACATGAGGAGTTTCCTAGCAAGTCAGGTTTAGGTCTATTCTTGTCAAATCGGTCTTAAGTGTGTTTACATATAGTTTGCCTTTCTGGTATTTTCTGCTTGCACAGACCTGATCTCCACCTATTTTGTGTCAACAGTTGCTGAGGCTGGTGTTGGGTGATTAAACCACTGCGCACCGAGCAGCGAGCTGTGCGCACAGAGAGAGAGCCCCTCTCTCACTTACATCACCATCTTGCTTCAGGCTGCGCCTACATAAAACAAACAGCATTTCTGAGTGGTTAAAAAGTCAGCCTGAAACACGGGGAAAAAATGGGGCAAATGTTGTCTCTTTGTTGAATAAAACAGTTTTCTCAAAAATGGAGTGGAGCCAGGGGCGGAGGGGGGAAGGAAGTGTTTCCGAGGCGAACGGCGTCTTGGATCCCTTCCGCGCCGCTCCAGTGTGTGAATGTCTAGAGCTTTGTGTAAATGCTTTGGATTTTGCTCTGTTCCTTTTTCAGTGCTTAGTGGGAGAGAGAACATGAAAAAAAATCCCTCCAACAACATGGAGGCTTGTAACTTTGGCAAATACAGGGCTCTCCTGTTCAATGCCCTCATAGTCGTTGATATTTTCCTCTTTATTTTATTTCCATTCTTACAGGGCTTTTCAGCCTGACCCGTTAATACAGGAAATAATGCACTCTCCTGGGCTCTTGACACCTGAACGATACCAAATGAACGAAAAACTTTAATGAGTTCCCATCCTTGAGAGTTCCCTTTTCCTTCTTAGCCTCTTAAGCAATGTGACTAAAGGACCTAATGCCTCACAAGATTAGATCCATCACTGAAGAAGGGGAAAACGTATTTCCTTTCTCAAACATACTAACTCTTTCAGGCCCGTGGGAGTTGCTGGTCTTCGGTTCAAAATGTAACTTCGCTCAACAATGAATTTCCTGTCATTGGAGAGATCTGGCTGAATATTGATAAAGTCACTACTTTTCCAGAATAGAATACTGCCTAGGGACAAAAGTTAAATGTGTCACGATTAATAATATATATCAGTTTCTACTATTTTGTACCCTAAGATGCTGATTTAAATGTAAACCAGTACTTTTGAGGGTTGTTGACTGGTTGAAGGGTTTTGTTGGCCGGCAGCCCTGGACTATCTGCTGTGGTTGACGTGATTGAATCGTTAGTGTGGGTGGTGGGCCGTGTGTACTTGGGAAGGGCAGGGAGCAGGGGAGGGTGAAAAGCTATTTGAAAGAATTCTCCGAAGAAGTCAGATGTCGGCCCCCATGTCTGGTCACCTGGCAGTACTGTTCGCAGAAGGGCAAGGCCTCCATCCTCAGGGCTGGGTGCAGATGGGGTGGAGGTGGGGGGGTGGCAGAAAAGGCACATTGGAATCATTCTGAGCGAGCGCAGAATAAAAATGCCTATTGAGAATTAACTTTGGGTTTTAGTCCTATTATTTCTTTTGAAATTGCAAATGACAAAGGTATATGAGATCTTGAAATTTACCCACGGGGAGCCTGGATTCAAATTTTAGAAACCCTGTGCTAAGGAACAACAAAAGCCAAGACCCGGATGGAGTTTTTTTTGTTTTTGTTTTTTTTTAAAGATTTTATTTTTATTTATTTTTAGAGAGAGGGGAAGGGAGAGAGGGAGGGAGAGAAACAGCAATGTATGGTTGCCTCTCACATGACCCTCATGGGGACCTGGCCCGCAACCCAGGCATGTGCCCTGACTGGGAATCGAACCGGGACCCTCTGGTTCCCAGCCCGCGCTCAATCCACTGAGCTACACCAGCCAGGGCCCGGATGGAGTTTTATGCATCATTTGACAGTTGAGACTCAGGGCCTGACGACGTTACTCAGCTAACAAGAGGCGAGGATGGGGCTGGTCCCTGGGCCAGCGCCTCTTCCATTCCACCACACGTGTTTGTTTGCAACGACGCCGGGGAGATACAATTCACGTACTGTGCAATATACCCACTTACAGTGCTTGACTCAATGGTCTTGAGTAGGAAGCCACCCCACAGTCCATTTCACAACACTGTCGCCACCTCAAAAAGAAAATCTGGACCCTTTATTTATTTTCTGTTTAATTTTCACTGCGGTAACATTCGCTAATAACGTTGCATAAATTCCAGGTGTCCAGCATTATAATCCGGTATCTGTATACTCTATCGTCGGCGCCCTTTAGCCATTACCCCGCCCGCACCCCCACCCTCCATCCCCTCAGGTCCTGGCAACCACTAAGCTACTTTCTCTCTCTACAGATTTGCCTCTTCTGGACATTTCACATAAATGTCATCATATAGTATGTGGTCTTCTGTGACAGGCTTCTTTCTCTTAGAATAATGGTTTTAAATTTCATCCATGTTGTAACGTGTCATCGGTACTTCAGTCCTCTTCATGGCCAAATAATATTCCATGTCATGGACAGGCCACCTTTTGTTTACCCACACCTTAGTCAGTGGGCAACAGAGTTGTTTCCGCCCCTTGCGGCTGTAAGTGCTCATGTCCAGGTGTCCTGGTGCCATTAGGTGTTTTTGAGAATCACGATAACAGTGTCCCAGCAAACCCCTGTGTTACGTTTGACAATTTAGACAGCACTTGCCAGTATTTTGACTGGGATAATCTTGTGTGATGTTGTTCAAGAAAGAGGGCAGCCACTCAGAAGTGAAATTCACATTCTCTAAACTTTCTCAGTGTGGCTCAGATGCCCATAACCATTTTTCAAAGCTTTGACACATTTTGAGAGGAGGTCATTTTGTTAGTTTTAGTGTCTTCATTTGAAAAATTTTGTCATATACCTCATTTGGCATATTTTTGCCTTTTTGTATAAGTGGTTCAATTTGTATTTAAGGGCCTATATACTATTACATTTTGATGTACATTAAATAGAACTGGTTTCAAGCTTTACTCATTGAAACAGAAATTACAGTGAATATTGAAAGGAACTGAGACAGGCCCCCATTCAAGTCAAGTCATCTTTGTTGTGTCAATTCTAGAGCCTAATTTGGCAGGCAACAGTAGAAATCAAGCCATATTTTGAGATATCCTCCCTTGGCATAAATGGAGACTCTAGGCTTGGAAAGTGCTGGGTTGGTCAAGGCCTGGGAGCTAAGGCAACGGAAAGAGAGGCCCTAGAAAAGGAGAGAACTCACCGATATTCCGAGAAGGTGCTGGTATTCCATAACATTGTATGCACACTGGGGCCGGTCACTGTTCTCACACGAGAGGGTCCCGGCGTCAGTCATACTGGGGGAATTGCATTTAAGAAAATTGTGTATTTGATCACTACATTGGCCATGCACCCCGACTGGCTGGGACATTCATGGTTTGTGCCTATTGCCCAGGATAATTATGAATAGTGTTCCTTTACTCTCAAAAGCATCCCAGCTTAATGATAAATTATCTGGTCATTCTATGTATAATGGAGATTGGCAGAACGTTAAAATTTGTTTTAAATAAACACATATTCTGCAGTGTTTATGGGGTGTTCAGTTAGGTGTAATGTTATTGACTTTTTGTGAATATGGGAAAATTAGAATTTTTATGGAAAATGGTTCAGCTAAAACCAAAGTGAGACACGTCTGTTGTTTGATAATATTATTATACTGCTTTAACTTTTTCATTGCTGAAGGAGGTTTTGCTATATTATCCTAGATTGCCCTTTGCTGATTCATTGTGCTAATAATAATTTTAATTCTTTGTCTTTTCTTATATTTAGATGGTTATGAAGACTCAAATTTGGCGAATTGTCTGTTACATTTAAGTAAATATTTTATAAATGCCGTTTTGTTACCTGTGCTTAATGTCAATAGATACTTAAGGTATTTTTAACTGTTGAGTATCTCTTACGCTAGATGTGGGGAGACATCCTACAATCTATTCCTTTGCATTTGGAGCCTAGTGCTTTAGTGATCTAAAAGGCAGCAGTTAGCAGCAAAAGAAATATGACCCCCATTTAGGGAACCACTCTTGCTTTGAATTCAGGTCAGATTAAAGGATTTAGCAAGCTTCTATTTTTTTAGAATACAAAAAAATCACTTTACAATTTGCTTTCAAGGAAAACTTTGTTGTATATAACCTAATGATAAAATATTTGGAAGTTACTTCAACATCTCAAGGTCAAAATAATATGCGACTTTTGTTTTTTTGTTTTTTTGCATTAATTTTTTTAACTTATTAGTGATTTTTTTCACTATTTGCTTTGAAGAAAATTTTATATGAAATTAACTTCCTCAATTTCAGTTCTTTCTAGAGTAACTTGACAAATATACCCATCACTGGAAGAGAAGGGGAGCCTTCTCAGGCTGCTGATTGATGGGCTTACTGTGATTTGAGCAATACACTTCTAGGATGGACGGGGAGTGGAACCTGTGCTCCCTTCTCCCCCTCCGTCCACTCACCTCTTCCACCCTCAGACACACAGATGATGTATTGCAGTCTTGGAACTCTTGGATCCTGGAGGAGGTTGAGCAACTAGAGAGAGGTACCAAAGACATGATTTCATAAGGCTTGACTTGAGATTGAGTCAACTTTCTTGAGCATCTTAAAACCATTTTTCATGCAAGTTTATTTCCCAGAGAAAAAGAGTATAGAAAGCATGGATCCTGAAGACTGCCAGTTATGGATCATTAAATTCCATAAGTAAATGTAAATCTAACATGAAGAATTCCAACAAAAGATTTTGAAGTTGATTTCTTGTTTTAAAGAACAGAGAGTTATTTGGGAGATAGCTAGAACTCTTTCCCTGAAAGGTTTATTTATAAAACAGGCCTTAAAGTTATTAGGAAATGCTGACTTTAAAAAATATAGTATATATGATTTTATTTAAATGACCAAAGTGATAAAGTTGAAAGAAATGCTATATCCAGGAAAATTCATGGACTAGAAAAAGGACAAAATTCTGGAATTCAGCAATTACCTTCCAATGTGACGTTTTATATTTGAAGATTTTTTTACAAGGTTTAATTCTATAGAAATATTTATAGAAATTACCTAAATGAATTATGTATCAATCACATACTGTATTTGCATGTTGTTTACTTTTGACTGAGTAATGAATAGAGCATGTAGAAACCAGCAGTACTTATACTTAAGAATGCAAGGTATTAATTTTTATTATTAATAAAATGTCTGTGTAGGTATTTCTAACTATACCTAAATATTAATCAAAGATGAGTGTTATTTGTGATTTCTTGGATGGATGATACAGGTATAGAAGGCATCTTTACTAACATAGCCTGCTGTTTAAGGAGATCTTTTCTTTAATATTAAGTTGATAACTTGAGCTGCTTGGGTACAGGGAGGGCGCTGTAGAATGGTACTCCTCCATCCCTAGATGGGCACCTACCGCCCTGCTGACTGTTCACGTGGCCCTGGTGGGCAGGAAGCACCGTGGGGACGACCAACAGTCATGTCACTGTAGAAGCAGCAGCGTTCCGGTGCTCTGTGGCTCACTGGGTTGGGAGGGACGTGCCAGAGGAACAAAATGTGGGCTCCACTTAATCATCGGTGAACAAATAGGGTCCTAAACACTGGGGAATAGAATTAACTGATTAAAGGTGAAAGTGCTGTGTCTGAACGTGAACAAATATTTTTTCTTTATTTTTGTTAGTGTTACAGAGGACCATACAAGGAAGACCAAGGGTATAAAAGTATAGAGAAAGGGCAAAGCTATGTGGAAAAAGCTGCCTGTGGAACTGGGAAAATGTACCTTGTGTTTCGGTTCAGATGGATGCCCACTATAATCTCTCTACCTCTCCTGGTTCTCACTAAGAGGAAACTAAACTTAGCAACCCAGTGTTGTGGGAAGGAACCAGGGCAAGCAGTGGAGGGTAAACTAAAGGACAAAGGTCAACTTTTGAAAGCTGTTCTACCAGATCTTGCTCAGAAAACTATTCAGGTACTCAAAGACTGAGAATAAAAGGAGGTAGGTGGAATTAACAGAATGAAAAAAAAATTAAAAAGTCTAATAAAAAAATCTGGGGGCAAAGAGAAGAAAGAATAAAGCAAAACTTCGTGCATTTCTTTTTAGCGCAACTCAGGATTCATCTCCCATTCTCCCTGACCGATTCCTATTTTAAAATGCAAAGAGTAAAATGCAATTTTGAAGTGATCCCATGTGTCATATTTTTGAAGATTTTGCTTCCCTATTAACCTCCCACTTCCCCTAACTAGGACTTGTGTCCTAAACAAATAACTAAATAACTAAAAATAAAAACCCAAATAATTAAATAACTAAAAAAAAAAAAAAGAAATATGAGTATATCTCTGTTCATTTTGGCATGGAATAAAGCTGTAAAGTCAATCCATTACATTCCTTTTCTTTTTAAAACTTCTTGGTTTGAGAAAGGAGATAGTTGGGTCACAGGAAGAAATTCTAATCCATGATTCTATGAAAAAAGGAAATATAAGAATTGTTTCCCTTATTTAGTCTTCTACCACTTACAAGATGTCCAGTTCTTAAAGAGTATTTTACAAAAGAAGACTGTAATTTCAAAGCAAAATGGGATTTTAAAAAGTACACCTCGCTGTTCAGAATGTAACATGGAAAGGCACACAGAACGGTCCCCAGTCTGAAAGCATACTTGACTGCAGGCTTACCTTTTCAAGTGCCCAGTTCCCGGCAAGTCTGAGCTGCGCTCTCCTAACCCGAGGTGTGAAACGCCTCTGATGAGTAAGAAAAACTATCCAGCTGTCATGTATCCCTGACGTTGTACATCTGAGTTTTAAGGGCTGTAAGGTTTGGACATCAAGGGTAAAAGTTTTCTCTTACATGTTTAAGCTAACAAACTTCTTAAAGAGACCTTATCACCATGGGAAATTCTAAAGATTGTGTGTGGTTCGTGGATATATTTTATTTTAAATTACTTCATGGTTGTTGGAGAATGTATATTTTATTGTATATTCAAAGTAGGATTGTCTCCTCTTTTTTCATGTCTCTCTAAAAACACTGTTTCTTATGTTCAAACTCTAATGTATATATTTATGTATTCATATGTAAATAGAGATATATATTTGAGCACACACATACGAGCTTAAAATAAGTACTTTACTGATGCTTCTTGAAATGACAGAATTTTAAGAAAGGAATCTGTTCATATGAGTTCACATAAAACCTAAAGTTCCTTTTTTGGCTCAGTGTTTAGAAAGTTCTCGATAATTTAGAATCTTCCACAATGGAAAGTAAAGCATTCTGTCACAAAAGCAGGGAGGATGAGACACAAGGTCAAAGGGCATTTTAGAAACAAACAGCTGGACCAGTTTATTTAAACAGATACAGGGATGGGGGAACTGACCTCTGTTTGACTTATAGTGGGAGGAGCAAGAATGTCATTTTATTGCTTTGCCCAGAAGGAAAATGTTTTTGTATCTGAATTCACCCCAAAGCCATCTAAACACATGGATTTGCTGTATATAGCATAATTCCAAAGAGAGTACATATATAAGATAGTCTAAGAGAATGATAAAATGCACTAAAGAGAATCAAATGTTGAGATGGCTTTAAGATCAAAGAGATGATGTTTTAAACATTAAAATATTTTGCTAGTGTTATTTTCAGATAAAGATATCTACCATGACCCCAGATAATAATTTGCTTCCTATAAGTATAAGAATTGTAATTCAGTAACATTCTGAGAGTTTATGAGGTCCTATATGAGTTGAAGTTTTCAGAAATGAGAAGTACCAAGTATGTGGTCCAATGGTTTAGACAAAGTGATTAGGTATTCTTAGGTTTTCAAAGTTTGGTTATTTTTATTTAAAGAAAGCATTCCCACCTTCATATCTGCATGTCCCATAAGTAGCCGGCATTGGTGTTGCCAGTAACACCAATCGGTGGGACACCATTGGTGGGATCAGAGCAGGGCTAGGAGATTGGCATTTAGTGCCGTCCACTGAAGACCTTCAGGGCTGTGCAGACAGACCTCAGCATGGTGAGCAGAGAGTGGCTCTGGTGGTGAGTGGACTCAATATCCTAAAAGAACTCACATTCTAGAATGAACTTGGTAAGAGTCACAGATGTGTAACTTGGGGAGAAGAGGGGAGACGCCAGTGGGGCATGATGGCTATAGTTGAAATATTTGAAAGGCAGTCCTAAAGAAGTGAGATCAAAGTTATTTAAATTACCCCAAGGAGTTGTCCTGGTGAAAGCATTTTAGATCAAGTAAGGCAGAGGCTGCTAACAGTTGCCTTGTCCGTAGAGTAAATGGACTCTCAGGTAAGGTGGGAAGTACTGTACTAGGAGCAGTGCAGTGGAGGCTACCCATCTCCCAGGGGGGATATCAGAGAAGGAATTCAGGTCAGTGCCCAAGCCAGGTGACCATTAAAGCCCCTTCCATACCTGAAGTGTAACTTTTCTATGATTCCCTGGGTTTAATTGTCATGGATTCAAACCTGAGCTTGTTATTATGAAATGGTCTTTGGAAATCTGAATGTACAGATGTGAAGGAGGCAAGCTTTAGAATATAGATAACTCAAGACACCGAATCTTTATATGCATAGCTTTATCTTTGTGTACACAAGCAGTATGGCCATCAAAAGTCCTTGTCTACAAAGTGTTTGGTCATGCTTACTCTTGGAATCAACAATAGAGTTGCTGCCAGTGGCGACTGGCTCAAAACTAGCTATATATGTATTTATTTATTTACGTATTTATTTATTTAGTTTTTAGAGAGGGGAAGGGAGGGAGGGAGAGAAACACCATTGTGTGGTTGCCTCTTACACACCCTCCTCTGGGGACCTGGCCTGCAACCCAGGCATGTGCCCTGACTGGGAATCAAACCTGGAACCCTTTGATTCGCAGGCCAGCACTCAGTCCACTGAGCCACACCAGCCAGGACAAAACCAGCTTATTTTTAAATACTTATGTGGTTATATGAAATAGAATACTTATTCTAAATGGGTAGCACAGAGTGGCCACGCTCTGGTTAGGACATCAGAGAAGGGGGTGGTTGCTACCTTTCGGTTCGCCAGCTGTGTGCCATTCAGTAAATTATTAACATCTCTTGGGTAACATGTGACCTCAAATAAGTGACTTACCTTCTCTAGCTGTGGCTTTGCATCTGTGAAAAGTGAGCTTCCTATTTGTAGATATATAATATAAATCATATCCACACAATATTATGTTTTTAAAAGGACTTTTAAAAAACGTTATTAGAGTCCCTTCCCTCTAAGACCCTGCAGATTACCGACAGTCCCACAGATGAAGAGCTGGGCTTTGCTCTCTTACCTGTGTTAGCTACTATGAAAATTACTGTTGGTATATGCAGAATATTAATATTAAATAATTTTCTAATTGGTCATGCAGTGAAGGCAGCTAATGAAAAAGCAGATTTTTTTTTTCATTTTAATTGGCTATTTCACATAGTGTTTGTGCTACACCTGTGCGTGTAATGAGACTGGAGAATTAGTCTAACCTTCTGCTCACAGGACTCCCATCTCCATGGTTTATACAAGATAATGATAACCTGATTTGCAACACAATTTGTTTTAGATCCTTGTTTTAAATATTTTTATTAGCAGTTCAGGGACTCCATATACAAGAACGGATATGACATGTATTATCGGGAAGAGTTCACACCAACAGTGTCCTTTTAGTTCAATTCCACTGTCGTTACTTCTTTTAATTACCTCTCAGATAATGAAGAAACAAGACTGTAAGATACTAAGAATCTTAACATATCAGGAAGTATTCATTTTTATTTTAAAAACCTGTCCCTGTCTGTTTAGTGGTTTGTGTTTTGGGATCTATTTTCCTACCTGAACGGGGGAGACTTACAAACTGGAATTCATACTGGACTGTGAATCCTTTATTATTAATAGTGTATTATTAAACTTTTAATTGTATTTTTTATGTGCTACTCATGTTCAGTATATTCAAATCTGAGCTTAGAACTAAAAACGATTTACTATTTCAGAATCTAATATGTCCTGCTCATTTTCTGTATTTGATATGTAATTCCTAGTATTACTCAGTACAGATGGATTTTAAGAGTTAGAAATTTCATGTGCATGGCTTTGGAGAGCTTGTACTAATCACTCTTTGAGGGGCAACAAAAATTGTAAGAAAAATCTTATTAAGACACTTAAGTGACTTAAATATCTTAATAAGATGTTCATTATAAAATTTCAGGTCTAGCAGGAGAAAGCAAGATTGTAAGTTCAATTACTGTATAGCTGTGACCTCGCCTTGACCTCAGACTTTGCATAAAGAGCAAAAAAAAAAAAAAAGCCACCCCAAGAAATCTCTACAAGGAATGCATTTCTCTGAAGTCCCCAGCAGTGTGAGTTAGTGGTGATAAACTCCAGACATTCTCTCATTTGATGGTGTGCTGCCATCCCAGTTCATTATCTTAATAGTGGGCATTAAAATAGAATTAGGTTTGTAAGAGGTAGGGAAGGTTTTGATAAAAATTGTAAAAAAGAAGTCAGAGAACATAAGATTGAAATGTCACTAATTAGGAGCGGTAACAGATGCCCTTATGGACATTTTACTCTCTCCACCAAATTCCCCCCACCCCTTGCAATTGAAAAGAGTGGTGGCTAGCTAGTATTGTTTCCTGAAAACTCCTCTAATTCCCCCATGAAAAGATGAAATGGAAGTGTCCAACTGTGGTAAAACAGGCAAACATAAATCAACTCAGAAACCCCAAGCCTATGTACTCAAAGGTCACTGGGGGTTACAGGTTTTGCAGCATGCGGAACTGCACAGAGAGCAGGGGAGAGAACCGTTTTGCCAAGATCTAGCTTTGCTCTCACTGTGTTTCATCTTCTTTTCCTCTACCCTTCCCCACCCCCCACCCCATTCTGTTTTGTTTTGTGTTAAGGAATAATGATTTGCTCTACTTTCTTGGTTACAGGTTTATTAATGCCCGGAGAAGAATAGTGCAGCCCATGATAGACCAGTCCAACCGAGCAGGCAAGTCCCCCATAGTGACTGTATTCAAGTCACGCAAGCGAAAACCATCCTCAAGCCATTCACCGGGAGGTCCGATACCTGGTAAATAAACTGGGAGTGAGTGCTAGGAGCGCCTGGCCATTAAAATGAAACCAGTTTCGTTTCATAACAACACTAATCAATTTAACATCATTATAAAATGTTTGGAAAAGGTGGGAAAAAAGCCAACAGAGAAAAGTAACTCTTAAATCATATGCTCAGTTACAATATTCTTTGTACACATTCAATATATTAATGTTATTTTTTTTCTGAGTTTGCCTTCCCAGCTCTTTCTGCTACTATGACCACTCCCTGGTGCATGGCTTGGTGTGGAATTGCTGTAAACTTTATTACCTGTCAAAAGGGCAAAGGGGTCAGGATCGCTTGTGGGACTCAGTAAAGTTCAAAGACATTCAATGAGGTAGAGCTTTTGTGTGCTTTAATAACCCAAGGCAGCTTACTTCTGAAGCAGCTTTTCATGTACAGTTAAAACATGGGATTCAGGTAGCGGTATAAATACACAATTCCTATTTCTCAGGCCTTCTCTTAGTCAACTTTTTTTTTTTTTTAAATAACAGCTTTTTGGTTTTTAATCTGAGCTTAAAATGGCAATACTTCTATGGGATCCCAGCTTGCAGATCTAAAAATCCAAGAAACATCTTTCTAGGATTTGTTTTTGTATGGTAGTATGCCAACGCGATCAACAGCAGTCTTTACTAGCGGTGATGTGGGTCTTTGCTTTCTTCGGAAACACTGTCTGGTCTCAGAGAGCGCACCGTGAAAAACTGTATAAGGCCCCGCATTGAGTCACTGCGCATTTAGTCATATTCCTGGAATTTTTTCCTTTCAACAACTGTTGTGCGATCACCAGACAAAACCCAAACATGAAGTTTCTGTACGTTCACTATTCTTCGAACAGTGTTTTAAAACTTGGTCAGAGGTATGGAGAGCTGAAATTTAACTTCAAATGTTTTAAAATTACACCTGCCTGGTATGTTCTCTCCGTCTGTCTGTCTCTCTCTCTGGGTATTTCATGCTCTCTCAGAGACTGTTATTAAGATGTTGTGTTCTGCACTTTTCTAGTAAGTCAAGGAACACCTTATAACCCCGATGGACAGCCAATGGGAGGTTTCGTAATGGACGGTCAGCAACACATGGGCATCAGGGCACCAGGTAAGGCTGTTTTGTGGTTGCTTCTCATTGTCAACTCCAAGAGTGTCGCCCCCAGCAGCACAGGTAAATCCACTTCATCCTTTGCTGTTGTCTCAAGCTGCCTGCCTTGCCTGCCATCTGTGCATCTAAGATATTGCAGAGGGGAAGCCAGGATCTTTGTGCACTGAAGATCTCACTGTTTCTCAACCCTCTGGAATCTATTTTTTTTTAAAGGGTCTTTTGGCACTATCTGTTGACTTTGCTCATTTTCTGGCCTCTTCTTGGATTTTTATCTCCCTTCTAGGACCTATGAGTGGAATGGGCATGAATATGGGCATGGAGGGGCAGTGGCACTACATGTAACCTTCATCTAGTTAACCAATCGCAAAGCCAGGGGGAAGTAAGTACAAATGGGGTCTTTGTTTTCACTTTGTCCTAGGAATATTTTTCCTCTTGCATTTTCTTACGTTCTCCTTGCCCATAGCGTCATGCTTGTTCATTCCTTTCCATTAAACTCCTGGTTTCTTGCTTCCTTCATTTTCTCCTTGGCGGTGATCAAGCTTTTAAGCTTGTAAATACTGTGTATGATGTACATTTATCCTGTGTGTTGCCATTATACAGTACTGACCACATGACAAAATAAGAAACAGTCAGGAGGTGGGGGAGTGGGTTGTCATAGCAACAGACTGATTTGCAAAATGTAAGCAGTCTGCAGCAGTGCAAGGAGAGGAAAGAGCATGTCCCCAAAGTGTCATAAATCTGTCTAACCGCAGTTGATGCATGAGTTACATTTCTACACTAACCTGCAAGACACTGAAAAGCCAAACAGAGACTTCTTTTAGGGAAAATAAACACTAGCTTTCCTTAGGGTAAGTAAAGGCATATTTTGAGCTTCAGTCAACTAAACTTTGATTTTTTTTTCTTAGTTTATTCCTTTGTCTGTCCATCATAATGGGATTACGTGTGGCAATGGAAAAAGGGAGAATACAAAATAGAGGTGTGCACAGCAGGCTGCAGGGCTTAGCCCGGGCTAATTGACTATATCCAAATTAAGTATGCCATCACTTGCAGTGTGACAAATGGATCTGACTTATTCAGTATACAAAAATAGAGATCATTAATGCAATCTTCAGTGGCAGGCCTAGTGAAGTGGGCCTAGGAAAACTGTCCCAGATTCTCACTCTTGCATTTTCTCTCCGAAAAAAGACACTCCAGCCATTCGTGTTCAAACAAGTAATTCTGTTTTGAACACCGAAGCCCTTGTTCACTTCCTAAATCGCCCCTCACAGCATCGCCCTACCTTTGTTTCTGAAATTACAATCAGTTATATCCGAGTCTCCGTTGTGTCTCTGATTCTATTAGCACAATATTTAAAACTGCTGCTGAGGCCGAAGGTAATTCGCATAGGTCTTCCTCTCTGGGTGTGAGTCAAATGTAAGTTTCGCAATTAGTTCCTGAAAACATTCCACTGAACTCCAGAATGCAACAGTCTTTCTTATTACCTCATCATGGAATTCTCTAGCTAAGTTAATTTAAATATTGTTTCTTAGTTTCTGGGTCAATTAAATTTAAATGATGTATTTTATGCTTCGTGACCAATTAAATTAATAGGTTATTACAAAAAATATTATCATCTTTTTTGATTAAAGAGCTGTGGGTACAGTATATTTTATAAGCAATTTTCATTAGTTCAAAAATGTTCCTTTAGGCTAGATTAAGCAGCCATTCATTGCTAGAGCCTGGAGACCTTATTCGAAGGTGTTCATCGTATTCACAGTACACTATTACTTAGAACTAAAGCCAATTGAACCTACTTAGCAATGGCGTTATGCCTTTCACCCTCGATGATTATGGAGCTTATAGCTCTCAGAAACAATACACCTGTCAGTTTCCATCAACTATAGCAATCCATGCAGAAGACAAGAGGCCTCTCAAAGCAGGAGGGGTATTGTTTTAGGTTCAATTTTTCTTATTGTTCTCAAAATCATTGAAAGGTGGACAGGGTTTTGTGAAGGCTTTCTTTCCCCCAGCTTTAAGGAATCATGAGGAAGGAATTCATTGACAACTGTTATTGTTTTGTTTGGTTTTAATTTTCCAAAGTACAAGTTTAGCTAAGTAATCAGCCTTAGTGAGCCTGACCAGTTAGTTTCATATGAGATGTTTCACGACCAGTGCAGGGTCCTCTTGTACTCTTGGTAGAGAATATCTCGGGGAATGAAAGTGCTTTTTTCACACCAGACCTCAAATAACAGTTTTGTTTTTTAAATAAACAAGACCTCAGTAGGCTGACTTGATAACAATGACAATGGAAAAAAAAAAAGTCACAAGAAGTGAGTTTCCAGCACGACATTCCTCATTTTATTTTCTTCTCTATGAATCAAAGGAACACTTCACAGAGCCATGTTCCCTTAATCACAGTGTCCCCTGGCTTTCATGGGAGTGCCGTAGCCAGAACCACACTATTGCTTTTTCATAATATTTTCTTTTTGTTTCTTTCTTTTGAATTTCTACAGGGCTGCAAAGTATGCCAGGGGAGTATGTAGCCCGGGGTGGTCCAATGGGTGTGAGTATGGGACAGCCAAGTTATACCCAGCCCCAGATGCCCCCCCATCCTGCTCAGCTGCGCCACGGGCCCCCCATGCACACGTACATTCCTGGACACCCTCACCACCCAACAGTGATGATGCATGGAGGACCGCCCCACCCTGGAATGCCAATGTCAGCATCGAGCCCCACGGTTCTTAACACAGGAGACCCAACAATGAGTGGACAAGTCATGGACATTCATGCTCAGTAGCTTAAGGGAATATGCATTGTCTGCAATGGTGACTGATTTCCAATCATGTTTTTTCTGCAATGACTGTGGAGTTCCATTCTTGGCATCTACTTTGGACCAAGGAGCATCCCTAATTCTTCATAGGGACTCTTAAAAAGCAGGAAATACCAACCGAAGTCAATCTGGGGGACATGCTAAATAACTATATAAGACATTAAGAGAACAAAGAGTGAAATATTGTAAATGCTATTATACTGTTATCCATATTACGTTGTTTCTTATAGATTTTTTAAGAAAAATGTGAAATTTTTCCACACTATGTGTGTTGTTTCCATAGCTCTTCACTTCCTCCAGAAGCCTCCTTACATTAAAAAGCCTTACAGTTATCCTGCAAGGGACAGGAAGGTCTGATTTGCAGGATTTTTAGAGCATTAAAATAACTATCAGGCAGAAGAATCTTTCTTCTCGCCTAGGATTTCAGCCATGCGCGCGCTGTCTCTCTCCCTCTCTCTCTCTCTTTTTTCCTCTCTCTCCCTCTTTCTAGCCTGGGGCTTGAATTTGCATGTCTAATTCATTTACTCACCATATTTGAATTGGCCTGAACAGATGTAAATCGGGAAGGATGGGAAAAACTGCAGTCATCAACAATGATTAATCAGCTGTTGCAGGCAGTGTCTTAAGGAGACTGGTAGGAGGAAGCATGGAAACCCAAAGGCCGTGTGTTTAGAAGCCTGATTGTCACATCGCGCATCATTGTCCCCATGCAGCGACCACCACCTTGTACATCACTTCCTGTTTTATGCAGCTCAAAAACATAGACTGAAGATTTATTTTTAATATGTTGACTTTATTTCTGAGCAAAGCATCGGTCATGTGTGTATTTTTCCATAGTCCCACCTTGGAGCATTTATGTAGACATTGTAAATAAATTTTGTGCAAAAAGGACTGGAAAAATGAACTGTATTATTGCGATTTTTTTTTTTTTTTTTTTAAAAGTAGCAGTTTGGTATGAGTTGGCATGCATACAAGATTTACTAAGTGGGATAAGCTAATTATACTTTTTGTTGTGGATAAACAAATGCTTGTTGATAGCCTTTTTCTATCAAGAAACCAAGGAGCTAATTATTAATAACAATCATCGCACACTGAGTCTTAGCGTTTCTGACGGAAACAGTTCGGATTGTACAATAGCGCCAAGCCCAGTTGTAGTTGTTTGAGTGCAGTAATGAAATCTTAATCTAAAATAAAAACAAGATTATTTTTGTCATGCTGACTCCACTGCTTGAAAAATTTGTTTACTGCTCCCCCAAATTTTGATGATTAATGCAGTGAATGTAAAAATTAATCTTAGCTCCCTAAGACATGTGTATATTTGAAAATTTTAACCACAAAGTAAACTATTTAATAATAGTTACTGATTTCTTTAAGCGGACTTAATGAACTAATATCAGAACATTTAAGGCCTAAGAGCACTAAACTAACTATAGACTCAGATTACGTCTAACAGAATTACTCATCTCATATCAGTGAAATTATTCTTGCACATAATGGCAAACCAAGTACAGAGTTAAGTATTTTGCTGAGGATGTTACCTACGATGGACAGTATATGTTTATAAGGAAATTAACTACATGAATTGAAGAGACCAGACTTCAAAATCTAATTTTTACAAAGACGCGCTGTGCTCTCATTGGGTAACACTGGTTATTAACTAATTTTCCAGAACAGCTGTACAGAATTTCTGCATGGCGGCCAGCTAAATGGCACAAAATAACATGTTTAAGCTGGAAGAGCTTATAATCTTATTTAAATAAAATTGCTGCTATAAAAGTGCTTCCCAAAGCTAAGGAAAATATACAAATATTTTAATTAAGGCAAATTCATTTTTAAAAATCAGCCTTTAAGCAGCGATTGCTTCGTAAACAAAGGATGGGCCGAGGAGAGCCCCTTGAACTCAAGTCTGACAGTCAGGCCCACGCCACTCCATAAACCTGCCCCGAACAATTCCATTTTCTGTGTGAGAAGGGAAACCAGCTGTGGGCTGGGTTTACTAGGTGACGTGTGATTGACGGACTCACCTGCAGGAGCAGCAGTGCGCACCCTCACCTTTTGTTTATGGGGCCTTGTTTCCAAGCACGTGGATGCGCGGAAGGAGCGAGCCGGGCGGCTCGGCGGCCTCCCGGCCCTGCGCCCCCGCCCCGCCCCCACCCCTGACGTGGGATTGTTTAAATGTCCCTTTGGACCCGGCGGCAATTCTTCCTTTACATAAATAGTTCATATTAGTGAAATACTTCTCTTTGGATAGGTGGTTACTAGCCGTTAACAACCATTTATTTACTTTAAAAATTAATAATAAACTTTATAAACTAACCATCCCTGGGCCCCTCCTCCCCGTCCATGCCTGGGTGACTTGGTTATTTTCAGCCTTTATTCCCGAGGAAGCCGGCCGGGTGGGGGAGGGCCAGGGCCGGGAGGAGGGGAGGGCGCGAGCCGAAGGGCACAGTGAAGAGGAATTGAGGAGTATGGAGCCTAGGAACAGGCAAGATCGTTCGTGTCCCGTGAATCAGAAAACAACAAAACACGCTCTGTTCTTTCCCTGCGCTCCCCGCTCTGTGGGGTGGTTTTGAGGCAACCTCGCTCTGCGAAGGTCTTTTTTTTTTGCCCTGCCTCGACACCCCCCACCTTAGTACCAGTGTGGCTCTTCCCCTTGCAAACCTCGGAGCCCGTTCCCAGGTTATTGAGGACCCTTATCCGAGAGAGGGAAGTAAAGGAGGTGCGGAGGGTGTTTTTGATGTTTCTTAAAAGGTAAACACAGAACGCCCTCTTCTAAACAAGGGCACACACGTGTACCTGCTTTTTATTTTTATTTGGGGAGGGGAGCACTGGCGGAAGGAGATTACCTTTCGGTATGATTTACATATTTTCCCCCCAAATTAAAAATATTTTACCCTATCATATTTAATCAGCTGTAATTATAACACATTCAAAATGAATAATATGCCTTGACAGTATTTTTATTGTTACTGTTCATTGCATGATGTTCTACTGCTTTAGAAGCACAGGAAAGAGAAGTAAACGCGCTACAAATGGGGAATTACCCTCGTTTAGCATTAAAATTCATTTAGATAAAATTGCCACAAACATTTAAATGGGAAGATTAGTTCCCCCTCACGCCTTATTGCACTCGCTCAATGGTTCCGTTAAGAACATTTTACACGTTGGAAATTCCGTCTCTCAGACGGCTTGCTGTTTCCTAGTTACCCACATTCAAAGCGGCGGCAGCAGAAGCGGCAGCGGCGGCGGCGGCGGCAGCAGCAGCAGGAAAAAAAAAAAGTTTTGGCAACTGGTCTGCAATTCATCCGCGGCCGGCCCGGCCCCGCCGGTCCGCGGCAGCCCTCCCCCCGCTCGTCGCCTCTCCCCGCATCTACTCCTCTCCTGCCATTCTGCAATTCTGTAATTTGCGGGGGCCAATTCTGGAAGAAACAAGTTGCCCTGTTGTTCAGTATTGGTCTATAATGTTAAAATACAAGGAAATATTAAAAAGCCAGCCTGTCTCCCAGTCTCCCCTCTCCCTCTCCTGCTCCGAATTGAGAGTTTACTTTCAGAGTGCTGAGTTTCTCACATCGCCTCCTCTGAGCCCACAGGCACGTTTTTTGACTTTCTTTTCTGCCAGGACATTTCCAGGAAATTCACCACTGCTTCTGGCTTGTATTAGAAACGTGTGAAAGCATTAGTTTGAGAAGTCCCTGCGACGCGTAGTTTCTCCCTCTCCTCTCGCTCGCTCCCTCCTTTCTCTCCTTTCTCTCACTCTGCCCCCTCCCGCTTCCCCCTCCCTCCGCCTCCCCTCGCAGAGCCGCAGGAAAAGGAGAATGTCGGCTTCGACTGCCACCTTTTGGGGATTTGGAAAAACGACTCGGTAGGAAACGGAGGGAGGCGGAGGCGCGTAGGGTGGGGGGAAAACCCCTTATTATCCTGTGTCGGAACTGGCTCCCTTAATCTGATGCTTAAATATTTGATGTGGAAAAATTACCCATAAAATTAGTTACTAACAATTTCAAATTGAAATCACTTATCGAATTATAAACGCATTAAAGCTGTATGGATGGTATTAGGAGTTCTCGGGAGGCAGCGGGTGTCTCCTTGCAGTGCGCCCGGTCGGCGAGGTTCGCCCCGGGGAGAGGCAGCCCCGCGGAGCCCGGGAAGGGGGTGGGCAGGACGCCGCGGCGCCCCAGGCACCGGGTCCCCACGGAGGTTCGAGTGGGCGGCCAGGTCCGGGCAGAGGCCCCGGCTGGCTGGGCCCGCGGCGGCGGTGCGAGGCTGGAACCCCGGCGTAGAGGTGCCTACCCGGAAACTTCTCGGGGAAGTCGAGAGGTTCGGAAATGGGAAAACACAGCCCTATCTGCCCCCTCCCGCCCGCGTTTCCCACGAGGCGCCCCGAATTTGCGCCCGGCGTTGGTTGCTGTGTGCAGCGCCCCCCGCTTCCAAGTCTGCTATTGGGGAGCGGGAGGGCAGTAGCCAGTGGCCCCAGGCTAGGCCGGGCTCCGCGCCGCGACAAAATCCCGCGAGCCTCGGCGACAGCTGCGAGGAGTGCTGGCCAGGACGCGGCTGCCCTCGTCTCCTGGGGTGCACGGAGTCCCGGCCTGCGCCCGGGTGCTCGGGTGCACACGTCTCTGCTTAGAGGCCAGAGCGTTTGGGGGCGGGTGGGGGGTGCTGCTCAGCACCTCCAGGAGCCTCCTACTTCCTCTCCACCACAAGAAGAAAGTCAAGTCTAAGGGGGCTGCTGCCTTTGCCTCTGGAGACGAAGCGACCACGGATCTGCGCAGAAGATTGTGGAGAGGCACCTCCTGAGGGACTGTGGGTCCCTTTCCCTCGGAACCGCTCGGGGGTGCTTTGCAGGGGACTAGAGGCTTCTTGTTCCGGAGTCTCCCAGTGGCTCGGGGACGAGACCCCGAGAGCTTGGGGTCCAAGGGGGCACTTGGGTCCTGGGCAGGGTCCGCCAGGCGGGCCACGGGTGTCTGGGAGCCACAGTAGGGGAGCCGTGGGTAGCACCTCGATGTGTTAAGCAGGAGCTCCTAGGAATCACTTTAAAACCTCTGCAAACTTTCCCCTGCCTTTCGGATCCCAGAAGGCCCTCGACCCAAGTGAAGGCAGTGAAAACAGGATTTGGTGCAAAGCTCCTGCGCAGGCGCTGGGACGCGGGATGGAGTGGCGTGGAATTGGGCAGTGGGGTGACTTGCTTGGCCGGGTATTTCCCCTGGTCTCACTCCCCTCTCCCGTGTACCCCGCACCCACTTGGCTGTTAGGCGGCCCGCAACACTCAGGGTGGCCAAGTGCAGAGTCCACCTGAGGCTGGTCATTCCCGAGCCCTGGAAAGAGCGGCGAGGGAGAGCAGGGGCTGGCCCCTTGAAGGAGGCGGCTGATAGCCGGGGGTGGGGGTGGACTCCCTTTTTGGCCCAATCTGCGGGCGGGCCAACGCGTCAGTAACGTTCTCTCGCGAAAGGCGGAGCTGGAAGGAAAAACAAAACACATTGAGCATTCAGTTTTCCAATATTTGAGCTTTTAAGAGTCTTTGCCTTAAAAACGGGCAACCCGGGGTCTCAGTGGGGAGATGAGGGAGGCATTTTAGGGTCTCGGTTCTGGCGGGCCGCGCTCTGGGGGCGCCCTCGGCGCGCTGCCTCCTCCCGCCCCGCACGCTCAGCCTACAAGCGGGGAGACCCTGGCGAGGAAGCTCTGGAGAAAAGGGATTTAGTTTTAAGCCAGTCTCCCATCGATCGGGTCGGTAATTCTTACCCCTGCCCACTCGCAGACACACTCACCTCTACCCTAAAGCATTAAGTTCATTACCCGAGTAATGATTTTAATCTGCAGGCGGAAAACGAGTCCTGGGACTTCACCGATTAGGGAAGCAGTGAATAAAATCACCTGCTCACGCACCCGCGCGGCCGCTCCTCCGGGTGGGGGCCTGGAGCGGCCGGGAACGCCGCGCAGGGGTCCCTCGCTCCACGCCTGGGCGTGCCCGCAGGGTTCGGGAACCCTGTGTCTGCTTTCCGCGGGTTGGCGACCTTGTGGAAGTGTGAGCTTGCGCTCGCTCGCTTTCCTTCTCCCCTCCTTTCTTCTTTTCTTCTGCCCCCGCCGCCCCCTCGCCCCCCCTCCCCGCACCTCCGCGCTCTCTCCCTCCTCCCTTCCCCCAAAGTGGCGAGCTCCCCTTCTCCGAGTGGCCTCAGGCTCTCTCCCACCCTCCGCTGCAGCTGCAGACCCGCACTGCAGTCCCTGTAACCCTTCGCCTTTAGCGACTGCCTACTTCACCCACCGTCCTGGACACGGGTGGGTGGGGTTGCACAGCGAGGCCCTTTTGAAGCCACTTGCTGAGGGCACCCTGGGTCTTTAAAAAGCCGGATTCTTAGATCTAAGGGAGATCCCCACGCTCATTGATAATTTTATCCCAAAGAAACCCAGCAAAGCTGCAAACACCCCTCTAAGCCGCCCGCTCCCCACCCCCCACCCCACCCCCGCCTTGGCATCGGGCAGCGTCTGGCACAGCGGGGAGGTGGAGGCGAGCCACGCGCCCCCGTTCTTGCTGGCCGACCCACGAGGCGCCAGCCTCTTCTGGAGACTCAGTTTCCACCAGACAATCGTGAAAGCGGGGAAAATACAACGCGATGGCAGTGTAAATCCACGTTCCTGCAACCCCCACGCCACCCCAATCTGATTTTCGAGACGTGAATTTTCAGGGAGTCCCAAACTGTGAAGAGCGAGCTTTGTGCGTTCTCTAGTGGGGGGTGGGGGTGGACGCCGGGGGGGACCCCCACCGCCCGCTCCAGTCTTTAATGTCTGAAATAACGAAATGCCTGTGTGGCAGCTGCTGCTAGAGCCAAAACTAACTCTTTGGAAGACGGAAAAGAGTGAGAGGCAAAGAAAGACTGTTCATTTTTTTTCCTTTGGTGCTGTTTGGGATGTCATCTGTTTCCTTGGCGACTGTGTTCAGCCCCCGGAGCCCCTGGGCTCCTGGATTGTTAGGGGGAAAAAGCATGCTATTTCTGCACCGTCATTTATCACTGTCACCGCGTAATGATTCCCCTTGCAGCCCCTTATTGATGTTTGTAATTGCATTATCTCATAAAGGAGGATGATCAATGAAACCGAGCCGTGCATTCTGGGGTCAGAGGAAGCCAAAGTACTGTTTGTTCCCTTTAATACAACAAGTACTCATTATCTTTAGGTCTGCATTCAAAAAATGATCTGATCTGGGGCTGACCCTGTCGGACATCCCAACACTTTTTAAAACGCGGTTTGTGTAACCTTTTGCTTAAATGCTAAATCAAGTACCTGTCTTGCATCTCAACGAAACAAGATGCTAAACCGGAATGGGAAAAGCATTTTTCTTTTCTTTTTTTTTTTTCCCGGGAGGGGTGCAATCGTCTGAAGATGCACACGATTTTACTCTGCAACTGTTTAGTGATATCATGCAGAGAAAGCAACTTCTAAAACAAGAGATCCAAGTTATTTCATGGATGAAAAAACTGGGGTAAGGGGGTAAAGGTATCTGGGAGCATTTAACAAGGTCCCTACTAAAAGACCAGAATAAAAATCGCATCCGGTTTAATTAATAAGAGCTATAAACTGAAATAATTCCCCACGATTCTGCCCTTGCTTCTCCCTTTTACAGAGTCATATCTCTTAGGTTTAGATAAATGACTTTTGTGCCTGTTCGATTCTCACAACAACAATAACTAAATCAGTTGCACACTGCATCTAAAACTGCCTACAAACTCCAGCAAATAAAAATAAGTTCATTTGTCTATGAAAGGCAAGTATTTAGCTGAGCAGAAATGTCCCAGTAACACTGAATGGAGTTCATGTAATCCCATGAAAATCAAGTCATCTTGTTGCACTGAAGTAAATGAAAAAATACAAAGGAGGAAAGGTCCAAGTGTAATTTTAAACTAAATGCATTATTGGACTGTCAAAGTGAAAACGTGATTGTGTGCCTGGGAGGGGGGGAGCAGACACCAACCTAGCTCACATTTAACTTAAAGGTTTTAGACAGGAAACAAGTATCCCAGGTGTGGTTATCATTTTAATTTGTGGGAAGAGGACTAATGGAGACAATTCCAATTAATCATTTCAAAAAAATAGGGTGAATTCTTCAAAGACAAAATTAAGCAAAGAGCGTATTTTGAACATTTCAAGGCTGTATTACCGAATGGAGATGTTCAATCTTCTGAAGATAAATTCCCCCATGTTCCTAAGACTACCAAAAAAGAAAAAAAGAAAATGACTAAGTCCAGGTGTTTATTTTAAAAGTTCTAGAAATAATTCCTAAATTAACAATATAAATCAATATTTTAAATAAAAAGATCTAAATGAAAAGCCTTCACCCTATGAGAAAATGAGTAGCTAATAAATTAGAGAGTGCTCCGATATTTGACACCTTGACATAAAACCTTAAATCGTAATGGTAACAAAACAAGGGACTCAAATACTCCCGTTTCGAAAGAGAACTTTGATGACAAAGCTAAGAAAAGTTTTAACTGTGTTGAACCATCATTTAATTTTTCTCTAGAAGGCAGACTTTTCTAATGGGTATAATTTTCCTAGGAATTCTGTCAAATCACTTTGCAATAATGTATGTCTTGTATATTTAAATATTCTGGCACTTTCATCCTTTGAAAATGCTCAAACTGAAATGTATACAGTCACACATATATCTAATACAAATGGTACCTTGTTAACATGAAATATTAAAGGGAAACCAAACTTTGGGCTCTGTAGTTGAGATAGAATTTTGTAAGCATGATACTCTGATTTTCAAAACACAAATAAACCCCTTGATTTTAGCCAATCAACATGTCTTTCTCTGACTTGGTTGGGGATCTGGCATCCTGAACATTTTCTATTTTTAATATTTAGTGTTACAGCCCACGGTTAAAATAATGAAAAATTAGTCTCGTTTCAGAAATTATTTATTTATGGAACGAACATGATTAAAACATAAACATACACACAAACTGCAGCTGCAACAGAAAAAAAAACTTGATTTACGGTTATTAAATCTTTGATCGCCACGTTAATGTTTCTTTTTCTACCTTTCATTTGCATTTTAATCTATCGAATCTTTACAATTTTGCTGCCTCCTATTTCAATGATTGATTACAGATCTGAAATAAGAAAAACCAAGCCTAGCTTTTTCTTTTTCCTCTCTTTTCTTCTCTTTCATTTTTTCCCTCCCCCTGCCCCCATTCTCTTCCCCCTGGGTAGATTTCTGAAACTTTCTCTCAATGCTAATGTAGACAGGACAAATTAATTCTCCTCTTTTAAATGTCAAAGATATAAATAAAAAATGTTTTCAGTCCCAAACGTGAATATTTTCCCAGCCGCTTGCTTTCGAGCACCCCGTAAAAGAGCATCCCAGCAAAGCGCAATTAACAGCGACGCAAACACACACGAGGCGTGGATTTTTTAAAGGACGTGCTGCTGGGGGCTTCAAGGAAGGTGAGAAGTTCATTGTCCCTTCACCATCGGTGCCTGGCCGGCTTCCTTCTCTCTCACACCCACTCAGAGATTCGGTTCGAGTTCCATTTGTTACCTAAGTCCTGCAAACAAACCAAAACGAGCCTGGCGGGGGCTCGTGCCGAAGTTGGTTTCTTGAGACAGGCAGTGGAAAGACAAAGGGGAAGCGACGCGGGTCTGTTTGTTTTCTCCCCCGGCTCCCCAGTGCCTCTTTGCCCCCTTCTTCCTCCCACCCTCCTCACGCCCCCGCCCCAGGTTTCGGCCACTCCGCGGATGAGACGGTCATTTGCTGACCGCTTTGCCCACACGCGTCACGGTAGCGATGGCGGGCGAGCGAGCGTGGCGGCGGGTGTGCGAGGCGTCGGCGGGACGCAGGCTGGGCTTGTCCTCGCAGCGGGGCCGAGGGCCCCCGGGACCCCGCAAGGCTCGCGCCCCGCACAGACTGCGCCTTCCTCGCGCCCGGGGTCGGGCCGGGAGAGAGCCGCGCACCTAACCGCCGTGGGGCGGGGGTGAGCTCCAGGTGTGACAGCGGAGCCGGCGGGCGGGCGGGCAGGCTTTCCCGCCCGCCAGCGCGTGTGCGAACCTGGAAGGGGCTCCGCCACCCCCGCCCACCTCGGCGCCTCTTCCCGGGGGCTAGCCTCCTCGGGGGGGCTTTTAATGCCCGAAGAAGCGGAGGAGTCAGCAGCTGAGCGAGGACAGACTTCTCAAGCGGGCCCAGGCTGCTCGCGCGGGCGTGGCGCGCGGTGCCCGAGCAGAGGACGAGCGCGAGAAGGCAGAGGCACGTGCGTGGGCCCCCAGCCCCGGAGTCCGCACGGATCGGGCACACCGTCAGGACTAAGGGTGAGGGCCTGCAGAGGTAGCTCTGGCCCCGGTGGTCTCTCCAACCCGACCCTCGGACCCCGGGGCGCGCGGGCCAGGGAAGCGCGGACCGTCTCCTCCGCCGGCCCCGGCGCCCCCTTTCTCCAGGAGGCCTGGTGGGCGTCCGCCCCAGGGGGGCGATCTGTATTCACGTGGCCGCACCAGGCAGTGGGAACAGAGGAGATGGGGTAGGGGGTGGGGAGAAGACATTTGATCCCGGCCAACCTTTTGTCTTGAAGCAGATTAGCAGCCTAGAAATAGGAGGAAAAAACAGAAAGTCTAGACAGGAAAACTTATTGTGTTCACCAAATAGAAAAATGAACCAAGCGGTCCGGTACCTCAAGGGGTGAAGATAGATCCTTGCAGACGAGTGGGAAGACAAGACTGGGGAGATTTAAAGTGAAAGAAACGGCAGATTATTAAGAAAGTAATAGTATAGTGTCCCGTGTACTACAGTTTTATTGTTGGGTAGTAACTACCCGATTTATTTATGGCCAGGGCTATATAATAGACATAATGACCACAAACTCAAGATAAATTTTTAGGCGCCCGGCCGGACGATTCCTTTTTATTTAAGACGGTGAGTCTGAAAGGTGAGCCTCATCTCCTCCCCTCCTCGAAGATCCGTCTTGCTTTCTCCCATATTATAAGCATGACATGTAAATAAATAAGAGCCGCCGGGTTCGTGTGGGTAGGCCTGCAGGATTTATTTCAGGTGAGAGGAACATACACGGAATATGAATTTCCTCAGGAGCTGCGGAGTGGTTCCTTCGCCCTCGCGCTCGGCCGCGCTCTCCTCCTGGTCTCCCTCCCTTTCTGTGGGAGCAGAGACGGTCCCCTGATAAAAA
The DNA here is from genome assembly GCA_004026765.1 of Micronycteris hirsuta. Lineage (NCBI taxonomy): Eukaryota > Metazoa > Chordata > Mammalia > Chiroptera > Phyllostomidae > Micronycteris > Micronycteris hirsuta. The sequence goes on from PVJI01000074.1 coordinate 284,846, forward strand.
CATTAATGTGTCATGTCTCAACTCCCAGTTCCTTGACATATAGAGCTGGGGAAGGACTAGGGGCGATGAAAAATGCAAAATGCGTCCCCAAAGTAGGTTGGCTTGCTGGGACTGCTTAAAGAATTCCTGCCGACAAAGGGAATGGTGAGCTGTAATTATGACTTCCAGTAGGGGAGCAGTCTAGGAAGTATGTTAATATCGTTTTGAAATTTGCTAAGTGGTGCAAGAAGTTGCTGTCCCGGATCTGGTGTGGGCCCTGGCCCTCCGGAAGGACCCCGAGGGGAAGCTCCTGGCTCTTGGGACCTGCTGCCTTTCTTGGCCTTTCCCCGGAGCCCCGTGAACAATCCTGTAGTCAGGTGATGGAATTACAGATGACCTTGCTGTTGACCGCCAAGGTCAGAAAGGAGCCGGCAGCCTCAGGTGTTGGCACCATCTGACGCCATGGATGTAACAATAGCCCCCCGGCTGGCCTTCACCGAGGCGGGCGCCGAGACCGCCTCTCCTCCCACTGCGCTCCGCCGGGCGCGGGCAGGTCCCGAGCTGGCAGGGCGTCCCCCCCCTTCCGAGGATCTCCTTCTTCCTCATTTTTGGGGTCTATTCAGACATATAGTGTTTCCATCTCACAATAGCCACTTACATTCAGAGCTTCTTTTGATCTCTGTTTAGCCAGAAAGAAGAAGAAGAAAAACAAAAAACAAAACACCTGACAGTGAACCGCGATGGAAAAAAAAAAACAATAATAAGAGAGGCGCAGGGGAAACGCGAGGGGCGGTGGGCTGGGCGAGCCGGGAAGGTGTGCGGTGTGGAGGGGAGTCGGGACCCGGGGCGGCGGAGTCGAAGGGGCGGGGAGGTGAGGGGAGCGCAGCGAGCCCGCGGCCAGATGGCGGGGAGGAGGCCGGCCCTGCAATTTGCTGGTTTGTGTCAGGGATGATAGGGGGCTGAGAACCGGAGCGCTCCTCGTCAATCTCTTACAATATTCGTGTCATTCAAGCACAACTTTATCTTTGAAACGGAGTATCTGTTTCAATGATTTCCATAAGCACATAAATTATCATCTTCAGGGCCTTCAGTATTTCTTTCGGTACTTTATTAAGTGTTATTGCAGAGGCCATTTATGAAGTGAATGATTCAACTTTTAATCTTCTGCACATTAAAGTGTATTCCACTGAGTTTCCTTTTTCAAATAATTTAAAATAACAAAAAGAAACTAAGCTCATTACATGAAAAAGTGACAAGCGTTTTACTCTCAGCCTGGCAAGTTGCCTCACTCACTTCAAAGGATGATAAACTAATTGTTTCCAGAGTTTATAAGTAATTAAGCCATTATTCAGGGGAATTCATGTAACAATTTTATTCCAATAGAACTTTCTAGTTAAAATAGCCAGAGAGAAGTCTCTAAAAGTACCAAGACTTTAACAATTAAAAAATCAGCTCTATTGTTAATGAGACTTTTTTATTTTTAAAAGCATGGGAAAATGTAGACAAATACAGTTTTCTTCTGATAGGTGGAGGTCATTGTGTGTAATTAATGCTGAAAGGAAAATGAACGTGTAATGGCTTCCAAAGATGAAAACATCTGTAACTATCAAGTTAAGTTTTAAAAAGTTAATTTTGAAAAAGTCATTCAGCCCGATTCCTCTAACGACATCAGGTAGGAATATATGTATATAGTGTCCTTTTAAGATTCTATATTGAAGTTAAAAACTTTACTAATTTTAGCTTTTTAAATCAAATTTTGGTGCCTAGACATTAAGAACTAATGCCAGGGAAGGAAGGCTAAGTGCTTGAGTTTCTCCAATTTTGCTACAGAGAAATGTACTGATTCGCCCTTAGATTAACATAAAGAGAATACTTTAAACATTTTTTCAGATCTATTAAGATTCAAACAAACATTTGTATATTTCAACTCATGTTTGTCATTTAAAAAGAATTAGGTTTGCTCTCACTGAAACAATACCCATTAAAGGAAAAAGACTTTTAAAGAAAGTGATGAACTACTTTGTAAATTTCAGCAACATATTTTGTAGTTTAATAGACATATTATTTATATATGTAACAATTTACTATTTTAATATATTTTCCATCAAGATGGTATCAACTCTGTTTTTGTCTTTAGAAAAAACCTGTTTCTTTGTCACCTGAGGAACTACAAAACTTAGAATTTTCGTGTGAGAAGGAAACATCTTTGGAAGAATAATAGCAAGATACAAATGCGAAACCACGTAAAGGACTGTAAAACCTTATTTGAAGTAAAATAGATTTTCTGGAAGTTGTTTGCAAAAATTGGAATATGTGCTGGTCCAATATCCACTCCTCTCACCCCAAAAAGTGGGAACCGGCTGTAACATCATTACAGGGGTGGAATCTCAGCACAGCAAACATTATTTAAGACATAGTTACTTATTTCAAGTAAAATTCCTCCAAAACAAAAGTCCGGAGTCTTCTGGAAATTGCACACAAAACGTTTTGCATGATTAGTGTCGTTGTTGTTTCATGGGACCTGTGTAAACGGCGGCGAAATAGAGGTGTCGTCCTGCCACCAGGTCTGGGCCGTGTTCGCTGCGCTGTGTTTTCTTTCCAACAGACTTTTATTAAAAACGAGCCCTGAAGTCCCCTAGTTTGCAGTAATGCAGTCTCCAGTGTCTAACACCATGTGATAATTGACCTTCTGGACGCCAGGCACACTTGGATTCACTTTAGGACGCTTCGCTGTTTAAACTGACCTCCTTGTGGGAAGACAATGGTGACTTTGTCGTGACCGGCACCTGCGGTGGTTCACACAGCACGCGGGCGTCCGTCCCTTGCCAAGGCCGTCACCGGCACGAATCACGCCAGCACAGGAAGCCAACTCTAGGCAAATTTTTTAACATGAGATATGCTGTTTTCTGGTTTCCTCGCACTAAAAAATAGTGCCATATCGAGGGGTGCTTTAGTAACTTTGTGTCAACGTTTAATGGTTAAGGATTTCATATACATTGAATTCAACATGTCCATAATAATGCAGTCTGGTTAGAGAAGTACTGTGGTTCCTCATCTATATCTATCCCAAGTTGGGAAGGGTCTTAGTGAAAGGCTTGGTGGGGGTGGGGCCGGGGGTTGGGGGAGAGGGGCATCGAGTCCGTGACCTGACTTCTGGGCTCTCTGTTAAGTAATCCTGATTCTATTGCTAGAACATGATGTAATTTATCTTCCATGAATCTTTTTCCTAATCTCTAAATGGTATTCATATATTTCTGTTTTGTCAATCAATCACTTTGCATTGTAGGGAATTGCTGTAGATTTGATTGAATGTAATAATAAACTCCCTCTCTCAAAGAATTCCAAAATTTTCCCGGAAAAGTCCTGACTCATAAGAGAATATTTCTATGTCCTCAAAGTTCTCAGGGTCTCTTAGAATTCTGAGATGCTTTCTTTTGATTTTCCCTCCCTGACTGCCAGAAATAAAATGACAGTGCCTTATTTTTCCAAAGCATTTGCTGAGAGTAATTAATACCTTTATCGATTAAGTTGTTTCACTGAAATAAAAGGTGACTTTTCCACCAATGACTAGCCTGTGATTCACAGACAGAAAAACAACGTGCCATACTCCAAGGAGAAAAGCAAAGCCCAACTGTGGAGCAGTACCTCCCTCTCTCAGGAAAAAATCCACAGATTTACTAGTTTTCATTTAAATTCCATGTTATTCTAGTTGGGATTGAGCCTTAAATCTTCATGTATTTCTGGCATATTACATCAAATCCTCTTTAAGACTGACAAAATTCCAGGTGTATGCATTCCTGTGTGTATACTTTAAAATTGTGACCACCTACTGTTCGCTGAGCAGCGAGCAGGACACGGGAGTGGGCAGGGCACGCCGAGGCTCACAGGACATTAGCTCTGCCCTCCAGAGCTCACCGAGGGGTGAGACTCTTAAGAAAAACCCCGACCCCAACCCACAGCAGTATGTTCAGGTGCCCTGGGCACACAAAAGTTAAGCCAAAGTCCTGGAGGAAGGCACCCCCCGAAAGCCTTTGTGATGGGCTGAGGTGAGGAGGAGTAGAGACCAGGAAGTAATTTTAGGTCTGTGTTCTACCAAGAAAGCAGACACCGCTGACCGTATGCAAGGGCAGGAATTTAAGGCAGGGAGTTGGTGACACAGCGGACAGAAGAGGCTGTGCAGACAGCCAGGTGGCAGTGAAGCAACCCAGAGCCGAGCACTCACAGGAAGAAGCTGCTGCCCCAGGTAGACTAGAGGGACAGGTGAGTAGCAGACTCCACGGGACAGAGCCAGCTGGTAGAAGTGTAACCAGGCCAAGCATGTCCAGTGGGAGCTGGAGCTCTGGAGGAGATGAGAAAGGAAAACATAATGTCGGAGTCTGTCTTTCACCCTATAATGTGTCACCACTACCTTCTTTTGGGTAAAACCAGCAAGAAACCAGCAGACACAGAACCTGGCAGACACAAGAATAGCCCTCCTGAAATGTAGGGCAGAGCGAGACATGGCTTGGAAGACAGTCACCGGAGCAACACAGCTTCTAAGCAGATGTTACCCTCTAGCGGTCTTCTTATTTTACTTTTCCAAGTGAAGAGTGTTTTCATTAATTTCTGAATGTACTCAGTTGAGAATGTTGAAGGAGGAGAAGAATGTTCCAGGCAAGAGTACTGAGTTGGGAGAGAAAGCGGCTTACTTAGTTTGCCAGTGTGGCCAGGGCGAAGGGGCAGGAGGGGGCCGTTGTAAGACATGAGTTAAAAATTGTAACAGCTAACAGAGTGGAATAACCAGTGACTTCTGCAACAGCTCGACTTGTTAGCGCTCGTCCGTCCCTCGGGTAACAGAGATGAGAGGGGCTAACACTACAAACAGAGACAAGAGTCTAGCCTCCATGCAGGGGCAGGGCTGCCACCAACAACTGGCCTTTCTGCAAAGAAACTCGGGCAGCCTCCTTGCCTACCTTCAGTTGACTTGTACTGTCATTTGAACCAGCCACAAAGCCAGTGAGGACATCGATCCAGTCATTTTCATCAACAAGTTAGAAATTGTTCATTAATTCCGAGAAGACATCCTTGTGACCAGTTTTGTGTTCAGTGGGCCAAACCAAAGATGTTCTGTACTCCCATGTAATAGAAACAGCTCAATCCATGACCTTCCGGAGGTCAACCTCATGAATGACAGCTTGAAGGAGGTGGGACTCAAACTAGAATGCTAAGAAACCAGTGAGGAGGCTGCTGTGACAACAGCGGGGACCAAGGGTTGGAGTGTCAAGTAAGAGAAGATGTCTAGGAGACGGGACTAGTGTGGATGTGGGGGCGAGGTGAAATAGTAGATAAAAAGATAGCGTGCTTTCTGACTTGGAAAGTCGGGTAGATGGTGGTTTCCTGTGCTGGGACAGTAACTGTAGAAGAAGGGGCATACTGGAAAGAAAGGTGATAACTTTGTTTCAGGCATTTGGAGCTTAATATACTTATCAAGACAGACATACTCCTCAGGAGGATTAGGACACAGGGCTGCACTTTAGAAGAGAGGTCTGGGCTGGAGGTCAAAATTTGAGGAGCCACTGGAGTAGATGAGATCATTCAGGATCTCTTTCAGGAAGTTTTTGCTCATAAGGAGGTATCACTTCACACCCATTAGAATGGCTATTAAGGGGGAGGAGGGAGGCTGGGGAAGGGGGTGGGGATGGAGGGGAAGGGAGGAGGGGAAGGGAGAGGATGCAAATAACTGTAATTGAACAACAATAAAGTAATTATTAAAAAAATACTATGCAAAAAATATAAGTGTTGGCAACAACATGCAGAAAAGGAAACCTTGTGCACTTTTGGTGGGAATGTAAATTAGTGTATCCACTATGGAAAACGGTAGGAGATTCCTCAAAAAATTAAAAACAGAACCATAATATGGTCCAACAATTCTACTTCTAGGTATTCATGTGAAGATAACAAGAACACTTCACTTAAAAAGATATATACACCCCATATGTTCATTACAACACAACAGCCAAATATAGAAACAACCTAAGTGTCCATTGATGGATAAATGGATACAGAAGTCATGGTATGTATATGAGACCCATATGCAATTATACATTAGCCGTAAAAAAGAATGAAATCTTGCCATTTGTGACAACATAGATGGACCTTGAGGGGATTGTGCTAAGTGAAACAAGTCAGACAGAGAAAGACAAATGCCCTGTGATTTTATATGTGGAAACAAAAAGCAATTATTGGTGGCTGCCAGGGGCTGGGGTGAAGGATGGGTGAAGTGGGGAAAGGGAGGCCAAAGTTGCAAGCTTCCGGTTATAAAATAAGTCCTGGGAATGGACTGGCAACCTGGTGACTATAGTTAATAATATTGTATCGCACAGTTGAAGGTTAAATCTCAAATCTTCTCATCCAAGACATATAATTCTGTGACTGTGCATAGTGACAGATGTTAAATAGACTTACTGTGAGAATTATTTTGCAATATATACAAGTATCAAATTATTATGTTGTACATCTGAAACTACTATACTGCTTGTCATTATACCTCAATAAAAATTTGTGGCGAAGGAAAGGCAAGGGGTAGGGTTGTCAATAAATGGGAATGTGATAGGAGGCAGGATATGTGATTTTTGAAGATGGAAAAGACTTGCACATAATTGTATGAGGGGAAAGAGAAAGAGAAGTTGAAATTGCAGAGAAGACACGTTGAATAATGGGGAGATGCATCATAAAGATGGGGAATTGAGCTGTGACTGTGCAATGGGATTAGCTTCCAAGACTGAAGGCAAGGTATGGGCACAGACGTATGTTCAGGGAGAGGATAATGGAAGGAAACCTTGGGGCAGCTCACACCTAATAATCTTAATTTTCTGTTTTTGAGTTATGGGTAGTGATATCATTTGATGATGAGTGGGGGTAGTAGGGTAGCCAGGTTTTGCATTGAATGTCCCACATCTCATATGGGAGCCCCCTTTCATTCCTAGACACATCGGGAGGTTTGGCCATGCTAAGAGTAGAGAGAAAGGGAAGGGCTTGAGGGGAATGTGAAATGTTGACATTACAATGGAAAGTGCGAACAGGAGCCCATCAGAAATGCAAAGCTTGCTGGCCCTCACCAAGGACTTAGATGGAATTGGAGGCCAATGGGCAGCATTTTGTGCGTTGCTGTGTGTTTTTTTCTAGCAGGGCTTAAGTATTTTGGGTTTGTTTGTTTGTTTGTTTGTTTGTTTTTCCAGGAGAGGGTGTATTAACTCATCCAGATATGTGCTCGAAGAACTTTTCTGCAACCCAAAGTATACAGTATCAAACGTCTCATTCTGGGGGCAGGAAAGAGTGGAACTCAGTGACGTGGTTGCCCAACATAGAGTCACTTGGAAGGTGGAAGGTTTTGCTCCAGTGGTGTACAGCATCACTCCTTCTTCCTCTTTACATACTGGACAAGTGACACAGTTACAGTATCACACAACATCTTGGGGCACCTCTGAGATATGGACATATATTCCTAATCCATCTCTCTAGCAGAGCAACTTAAAGATTGTAGTCATTAAACAGCGTCTTGGGATAAAAAGTAGTGAAGCAAATGTCTTAACCCAGCATCAACTCTTGATTTCTAATTGTAGGCCCTATCCACATGCTCTGCTCAAGGCAGGCAAGGGGAATACTTTGCCTCTGTCATTGACTAAATTATATACTTTTAAACCTGGTAGCATTTTCACCTGTTGTTGGTTATAAAAACAGAGCAAAAGATAAATATGTGTTTGTGTAGCTGGTAACAGGGCAAATGAGGCAAAGAACTCCAATAAGAAGATTCAAGTAAATATCTGAAGTATTTTCTTTTCTTTTTCGAATGAATAGGTAAGGAGGTATTTTCTCTAAATTTTGCCTTATAATTAGAACACACTAGCACTTCTAAACGTACAGTGTGGGACAGAAATAGGGTACAAGGAGATCCCAAAGTACATGAGTTTGGTGAAACTTGGCTTGGGTTAGGAAAGATGCTCATATCTCATCTGAGATTTGATACAGCTTGGCTCAAAGGTGTCCGTGAATGGGTTGAGGGTTCAGGCAATGGGAATAGTAATAGGCTAAATTGAGTGCCCCTCAAATTCCTTTTGAAGGCTAAACCCCCACCCAGTATCTCAGAAAGTGACTGTGTTCGGGGACAGTGCCCTTATAGAGGTAATTAAGGGAAAATAAGGTCATATAGGTGGGTCCTAATCCAATCTGACCGGTGTCCTTAAAAGCAGAGGAAATTGGATGCACCTGGAGGGCCCTGGCCAGGGTGCTCAGTGGGTCAGAGCATCGTCCCATTCACCAAAATGTTTTGGGTTCAGTCCCCAGTCAGGAGCACACGCAGAAGGCAACCGATCACTTTCCCCCACCCCTTCCTCTCTCTCTGAAATCACTAAACATCCTCAGAATTTAAAAAGAAGACCCAGGGATGCACTCACAGGGAGGAAGGAGCATGTGAGGACACCGAGAGAAGGAAGCCACCTGAAAACCAAGGAGAGAAGCCTCAGATGAAATCAAACTCACCAATAGTTCAAATTTGGACTTCAGGGCACTAGAACTGTGAGAAAATAAATTTCTGTTGTTTCCCACCTCAGCGTGCGATATTTCGTTATGGCAATCCTAGCACATGAATACAGGGAGATTTAGAGTTTGGGTGCCTCAGGAATCTCAGAAATAGTAGCTGCATCAGGGTTTTTTTTTTTTTTTTTTTAGTATAAAAACCAACCCGGGAGATATCTGCTAAGACAACCTTACACTTACACCCACTTTATTTATTTATCAAATATTTATCAAACACTTCTGCAGGGCCTGCCATGGGGGGTGAGTTCATCACTCTTCTCTACTCCTGGCTTTTTCTGAACCTCGTTCACCTGACAGTATGCCCATATCTGCATGAACTCTATTGGAATCATTTTTAAAATACAGTCTATTTCAAATGACAAAGCTACATTTTGTATGAAGTTTGGTTATGGAGTATGTAGGCAGTGTTTTCATTATGTTTAGTAAGAATTAAACCTGCATCTGAGACAAAGGTTAAGTCAATGATTTCGCTCCCTTCATCATTGTGAAATTTAGGCCTGTCATCCTATCTGGTTAATTCTCTTTAGTATTTAGAATATCTCAGGTTGATTCTAATGTTTGGCACTTTTAATTAAAAGTGATTTTCTCAAATCCTCCTAGGCACATGATGTTGACAGGAGAATCTCCGCGGCATCAAATTGGATGTTTCTGTGAATAATATGTTGATATCAGATCCTACTGAAAATGTTGCAGAAGACCAAAAAACAGATCTGACATTCTCTTGTGAACCTATTTGTAGCTGTTGACTTAGAATAATCTGCCCCGAGTTGCAAAGTCTGCTTTAGATAAACAATGGCAGGTAATGTTTGCCTCCCGTGGATTCTCCTGGTCACTTCTCAGGAATAGTATGGGAGATTAGAATATGGGAAATTATACCAATGAACCCTAGCATTTAGTTATTGTGTGACTTTGGTGACATCAATCATACTGAGCATCAGTTTATTCACCTGTAAAATAGGGATGAATTCTCTCTGCTAAGCCTACCTTACAGGTGTTTGTGAGAATGAAATTAAGTAATGAATGTCTCTGTGGTGCTTTTTAAACCATGCTACACCAATTTAAATCTCATCATTGTTACCGCAGTCACCAGTAAATGGTTTAACCCAATGACCCTTGTACTTGGTTTTCCCACATGCTAAATGAAGTAGCACCTGGGCTCCCTTCAGGGATGGGAATCATAGTAAACAGGAGGATCTCTGGTTTGGTTAGAGTTCCCAGCAGGATCCCTTGTTCCACCATATTTTAGGGAGTGTCTCTTGAAGCTGGATGCTGACTTTTGTTTTCAACCGTACACTAGGCAGTGCTTATTTTTCTACTGACTTCCCCCACATTTAATGTTTTTATAGCCAGTCAAAGATGTCAATGCTACCGTAGGTGGAAATCTCCAGAACCTTGCGTACAATTAGGTGCAATGCGTGGAAATGTGTCATCTGAAAGCGCGGAGAGGAAAGCTCCTTCTCTGCGGCTGCCGGTCTCAAGGCTTGTCCAGCTCCGAGGGCTGCTGGCTGCAACTGTGCCGCATCAGCTCTCCGTATCAGCAACATGCACTGAGAGAATGCCAGCGTGTAGCTCTTGGTTCCTGTATTGGCATATGATTGAATGTCCACTAAGTGTCAAATAATTCCTGTCAAGTATTGCTTTTGAGCCCAAATTATATTCTGGAGCATTAACTATCCAGTTTTGTTTTTTCTTACCTTGACTGCCAGGGGTGTGGACAGACTAGAATGTGTGTGTGTTGGGGGAGAAGTTAAATTCTCATTGTTGTCATTGCTGGAGTTGAAGGATGGGCATCAATTCAGAGGGGACTTAAAAATTTAAAACATCTATTATGGAAAATTCTTAAACATGTAGAAAAGTAGAGAGACTAGTACGACAGATCCCCATGTACCTACCATCCAATGTGAAGAAGTAGAGTTATCAATTTTTTGTTACTTTTGTCTGTTTCTCTCTCTCTCTCTTTTTGGAATATTGTAAATCAAACACCAAATACTGGGTCTTCTCACTTTTAAATACCTCAGAATGTATCTTTAATTAATAACTTTGCTTTTTTATATTTCCAATTTTTTTAAAGATTTTATTTTTACAGAGAGAGGAAGGGAGGGAGAAAGAGAGAGAGAAACATCAATGTGTGGTTGCCTTTCGCGCGTCCCCCACTGGGGACCTGGCCCGAAACCCAGGCATGTGCCCTGACTTGGAATTGAACCCGTGACCCTTCGGTTCACAGTCCAGAGCTCAATCCACTGACCCACACCAGTCAGGGCTATACTTCTAAATGTTTAATGTTTCCTTAAAATAACTTTTTATTTTGATATAATTTTAAATTTATAGAGAAGTGATAAGAATAGTACAAGGAGCTCCTGTAATTCATTAATCCTTTACCCAGATGTCACTAATTTTATACACTTGACTTTTGCTTTGTCATTTTCTCTTTCTTTCATATAACATAGAATTTGTTTTCAGCTCTTTAAAACTGAGCTGGTGACATTGTCCCCCTTTACTACTAAATACTTCAGTGTTTATGTCCTAAGAACAAGAGATTTCATACATAAATAAAGAGTAATTATTAAAATCAGTAAATTTAACATTGATGCAATACTGTTATCTAATCCACAGTCTAGATTTAAATTTCATCAATTGCCACAATGTCCTTTATATATTTTTAGACCAAAAATATAACCCAGGCACTTACATTTTTCCTGTCATCTCTCTTTAGTCTCTTTAAATCTAGAACAAAAAACTCCTCAGCCTTACTTGGTCTTTCTTGATCTCAGCATTTTTATACAGACCAGTGATTTTGTGGCGTGTCCCACAGTTGAGATTTGTCTGATGTTTCCTTATGAGTGGATTCGCAAGGGACTGGCTTCGCGCGGTTTCACGTTTTTGGTAGGAGCACCACAGAGGAGACGAGGGCCCTCACTCAGTTCACAGTGCCAGTGCACACGACATCTGTTTGTTTCAGCATTGGTAGTGTTAACTTTGTGCACTTGCTCAAGGTATTGTCCCCCAGGTGGGAGAGCATTGAGACTGTTATGTAAATACCCTGTTCCTCATCAAAACTTCATTCACTGGTTTTCACATCTGTTGATGATCTTCTAATTTCATCGTGTTTATATATTTATTAGTTGCCATTCCATTGTAAGAAAGAGCTTTTCCTTTTTCCTCCTTAATTTATTCATTTATTTATATCATGGTGGACTAAAGGATTTTAATTTTCTTTGATGAATTCTGCTTCATCAGTACATTATTTGCTGTGATGCTATTACTTCTCAGATTGTATCGGTGGCAGTCCTTCCCACTGTCTTCTGTGTCCTTTTGATGTATCTTAAAAGGAGGCTTAACTTGGTAACTTCATGTTGAAGTGGAGACTGGGGTCGATCATCCTTTTCACTTGCATATAACCAGTAGCTACAGGAACAATAGACTTTCCATCCAAACCCTCCAGGTTTCCAGCATTTTCCTGGAATGAGTTCATAGGACCTGCTGAGGAGCACCATGGACACCAGAGTGTCCTCAGTTCAGGGGACAGCCTGCTGTCAGTCTCTTGCTTTTGGCTCCTGATGGTGGCTTCAGCAGAAAGGGTTGACAACTAAAAAGTCAAGCAACGGGTTTCCTATTTTCTGGCTTCTGTCTAAAACAGGTTTCTTGAACCAGTTAATTGAACATAAATTACAATTGACCTTGGAGGGATTAACTTGCATTTTGGGGTCATCTCAGCTGTATAGCTATTTGGGTGCTTTCTGATTGCCTGAGCTTTTATATACTTTTCTGCTAAGTTAGAGGTGAAAATGTACCACCCAGGGACATTACAAGAATTGTTGACCTTCTCCAGTCAGTTTGAGGTCAAGGAATTAATGTAGAGAATTACCAGAAGATCTATAAATACACATGGTTTTTACATGAGAGGTATCATTAAGAAATGTTCATTGTACTTAACTGTTTCAGATCCAAGTATAATATTTGAATGGTAGTCATCTAAAGGAAATTTTAGTTTGGAGCACAATAAAAATAACATGTAGTTTAAAATCTTAAAGACTACACTAGCCATAGGTGTTCTAAAATTCCATTGCAATTGAGCCGTTTTGACATTAAAAATATATTGGATGATAAACCCCATATTTCAAAGAGGACTTATTTATGTCAAAGGCTGCAGCACTCTTTCGAGGTAAGTTTAGTGCTGAAAGTAACTGCTGCAGCCTGTGTCCTAAATTTTTCTCAACCTCTTTAGTGTACCAAGAGATTGACTTAGAAGTTGGCATGCCAGGTATTTCCTGGTGATTCAGTGGAAAAAGCATGACTTTTGGAAACACAGACCTGGGACCAAATAATGCCACTGTCAATGATTTGTCCTCTCTCTTTTGCAAGTCCTTCTGTCATTCCAAGCATCAGCTTCCTCATCGGTAAAGAAAGGTTCGCCGCTTGGTAGGTCAGTGCAAGGAATCAAAGCTGTATGAAACTTTTAAGTACAGTGCTTGGTGTGCAGGAGGCCGCCAATGATGTGACTTCTCCTCCTCCCACGCTTTCTTCCAACAGCGTAACAACCACTCACCATGTCCCAGACTCTGACCTCGGTCTCCACAGGCACTGCTTGTGAAAGAGGTATTATTATTTCCAATCTACAGATGAGAAAACTAAGACCTAGGAGCCAAGGACCCCTGACCAAGTGTTGGCACTGGGGTTTCACATTTGATTCCAGAGTCCAAGTTCTTAATCATTATGTTCCCTGTAACTAGGACTCTTTCAGACCATGCACTTTCGTAAGTATTCCGTACTCACTCATGGGTTTACCCAATACTATGAAGTGGATACGGTTGAGAGCTCTAAGCTGTGGTAAGGGCCTGGGCGCCCTGGCCCTTAGAAAAACCTGGGCTAGAAACAGAAATAACTAGGAGTGAGGAGAGCCCTGGCCAGGTGGGTTCGTGGGTTGGAGCTTCATCCCACACATCAGATAGGGTCCTGGGTCACTGATGGCACCTGGAGTCACTTTCCTAGTCCTAGGCTGCTACCTCTAATTTTACATGAGAAGGGAACAGCCTCCCTCCCTCCCTCTCTTCCTTCCTTCTTCTCTTCTTTCTTGTTTGTCACTGTTATTTTGTTTTTTTTTTTCTTTTATATGCAACCAAATAATTCTAATTACAGTTTCCAAAAATATACCTTACTTCCACTGGGCACATTTTGATGTTTTGGGAATGCTTGAAATGCTCTGAGTCTACTGGCTCAGCATTTAGTTAAATACAATTAAAAAATATGTTAATTGATTTTAGAGCGATAGGAAAGGAAAGTGAGAGACAGAGAAAGAGAGGAGAGAGACATCGATATGAGAGGGAAGCATCGATCAGTTGCCTCCCATACGTGCCCCAACTCAGGACTGAACCCGCAGCCTAGGTATGTGCCCTGACCAGGAATCGAACCCCCAACCTTTTGGTGTATGAGACGATTCTCCTACCAACTCAGTCACACCAGCAAGGGATCACTGAGTACAATTTAACTTACACATTATTAAGGCATCGTGAAAATATACACGATTGAACATTTGGGGCTTTTATATCCTTTAACATCTTTTTGAGCTAAAACACTTTTAACAGTTAAAAACACATTAATAGCATATTCCCAGTTTTTTTCTTTTTCTGACTGTTTAACTCAAAGAAGGATGCATTTGGAAGAAATTAGAATCTTGCTTCTCTAAGCTCTTCCTATCAAGTCCATCAAAGACACATAACATTTGTGATCATGCTACAAACAGATTTAGAATGGGTATGATGTTTTTTTGATAAAAATTATTGCATCAAACAAAACTCAAAATTTACTCCAGGTGTGATTCCTTCCCCCCATTCTTTTTTCAACATTGAGCACAAAACTTACACAAGATAATCTTGTCCTCCTGATATACTGAACTTCGGGCACAAGCGGAAGGTACAGTTTTGTACTTGAGTACCTGGGCTGGCAGAGAGACGTTTTCCATTTCAATGTGACTTATTTAAAGACAACCAAATATCATGGTCTCCTGGCTACTATATTTATTCTTATTTTTACCTTGACAAAAATGCTGTTTGGTAAAAATATTTTATATATCTGCTTTATTGACTGAAAGAGTTAAAATAAATAGACCAAACAAAAGAGATGAAACCCTAAACTTCACCCCAAAGCCATATAGAGACAAATATGGAGAGAATATTTAGAGACCCTAGCAAAAGGAAGTGGAAATTTGAGTAATTGCCTAGATAATTCAGCTAAAAATGGTTGAGAATGTTTATTCTGTTCTCAAATCTTGATTGTCTGGCTCCATCATAGATTAGATTGACCAAATTTTCTAGACAAAAGCCTAAAGCTTCCCTTAACTTTGTCTGTGGGAACATGTTCTGTAAGTACCAAGTAATCACTATTCATCACTATTTATTGAAAATATACCATTTGCATGGAATTGCATTAGTGTTGGAGTTACAAATGTGTTCTGTTCTGGACTCATAAAGTCATTCAATTTCAGTAATTGCTAGAAATTTAGAAATGGTCTATTTCAATCCTTTAGCCCCTCCCCTAGCACCATTTTTCAGATGAGGAAGCCGAGACCCAGAGATTTCTCATAGTCTCAAAGCTTGTACCTGAATTCCACTGTTAAAGTATAATGTTTTCTAGCTTTTACTTCTTTTCTAAATCAGTCCAGTGAAGGGGAAAAAAAAAAGGTTTTGCCCATCAGTTCGAATTTGGTCTTAATTATGTTCAGAATCATGATTTTCTTCCATAAAAATTTACCCAATAAGAGAATTGCAAAGCCAAAACCTTCCAAGAGTGAGTTCACTTAACCTTGCTGGTAGTTATATATCTACAAGAGACATGGGCTAGGTGAAAAGACTTCCTCTGTTTCAAGTGATAGCTCACTAAGCCATGTAGAAAAGCAGAAATAGCAAAACTGCATATTGATTCCAAAGCAAATCAAGTTAAGTATCTTCTATGGACATACAGTCAGATAATAAAACTCAAGGAAATAATGTATGCGCTTCTCTATTTTCAGCAGAATGGAGGAATCTCCTTTAAACTTTTCGAGCGGCATGGAAACCAGGCTCCTGGAGTCACCATTATATCTTTTCACGAGTGTTTATTAAGAAGCCCCAAACCATTCTTAGTAATAAATTGGTTGACATATCTATTGGTTTAAATCTTTTATTAGTTACTGATTAACTTAACAGCTCTGCTTGACAAAACTTCATAATAAATAAGCCAACCAGTGAGCACTTCACCATCAAACCAACTTTGTTTAAAGAACTATCAGTAAAACGTGATTTATGCGCTAATGAATTTTGCAATCAGCATGTGGTGGTGTGCAAGTTTCAGCATGAATCTAAAATGTACAGATCTGAAGACACGGAAGTTATTAAAAATCACACCACAATGCAACCACTTTTAATTAAAAAGAAATATACCACATTCATATTTAGCAGCAGCATCATAGCATATGAAAAGGATAACTCGGGTTTGCTTTTTGAGCCATCCTAACAAAGCATGGCTCTTTTTGCTCTGAAGATTAATGATTCCTTTTCAAGATCAAATTACTTGTTCTACTGACTCAAATCAAGAAAAAAAGTCAAAATAAGAAACTATATTTTATATATACATGTAAACCATGTAAATAGACAAGGTGATTGATGATGGTGTGTCAGTAAGAAAAGTTGCTTGTAGATCTTTTTTTTTCCCCCTACTTTGACCAAATTCTTCTTAGAAAGCCTATATAAATCACTGGCTTTTCTGTCTCTGTTTCAATTAATTAAATTGTTGACAGTAAAATTGTAACAAAGTAGCTTTAGGATAAAAAATGATTCCCAGATCTTTTCCTATAAAACTTAAAAAAAATCTTGAAGAACTTAAGTTTTAAACATCTGTCTGGACAGATGTCAAAATGCATAGTGTTACACCATTATGCTGTGTAAGTATCTGACACTATGTTATTACTCTTCGGTTAAATATTCACAGTGAGATTTTATGATCTTTTTAAAAGAAAACTTGCATGGGAGAATAACCTCATCTTGCACACCATAATAAGCACTTCAAATGAATGGATTCCAGGTTAAACAATGAAAAATAACTTCCTATGCTAGTTTTTACATCTTATCTCAGTCACCTGGGATTTTTATACTGAGACTTAAAAAATCATTCAACAGCACATGATGGTTGTGATTTTATTAAATTGTATTATTAATTTTGAAAATTTTCCTGGAAAGAGAATTTTAGTCAAATTCTTATATATAAATAAAGGAGAGAATTATATCTAGAAAGAAAATAATGGCACTGCTGAATTCTAATTATTGTAGAGTATATTTTATAAATAATAATTTTTAAGAAACAAAAGATGAAAACTGTCATGTTATAGATGCAACAGTAACTTAGTAAGTAGGACTTCGTTGAAAGTAATACTTAGAATCAGACACTAAGATATTGGTACGTTCTTTCCTTTTGTGTCCTCCCTGACTCCACATCCTTTAGCTCACATACAGTCGTGTACTTAGTGACTATTTTCACATTTGGATTATACCCACCAGGAAAAAAAATGTTTTTAGTGGTTTTAATGTGATTAAGGAAGAAAACGTCTCTCCTCTCCCTGGAATTTACTAGCCTTCTCTGCCCTCAATAGATCCCCCAAACAAATACAATTTTCTTATATCACTGGGAAGAATTCTTCAACAAAACACTCTTATTTTGTGTCAGAGAAACTGACGATAGCATGAGTTATTTTACTTAATGAGATGTGAACGGAAGTGTGAAGGTGAAAAGACAGATTCTAGGGTAGAACTGGCAAGATGAGGCTACCTCTTCAGCACAAGGAAACCAATCCCTGGGAACGTCATGGCTGAAATAGACACAATGCTCCTGCCTTCGATTCCCTTCCCTTCCCTTCCCTTCCTTCCTTCCCATGGTGAATCCTTCTTATCTGCCATACAAATTCTAAGATGGATTAATTTGCTCTCGAAACATCCGTTTTGATGTTGATAAATTTAAATGGTTTAGCTTTGGAAAACATCTGTTTATGCTTTCATTTCCTTTGGAGCAAATACTTAGTGATACCTCGGTTTCCAGGTCATACTACATAGTCTATGTACCATTGATTTCACCATTATTGTTTATTTTATTTTATTCATTTATTGATTTGATTTGACTTTTATTATCATTATTGCTTTAATCATTAAATGAAACTATGTGAAGTTGGTAATGCATTGTCAAGAAATCTCAGAAACAACAACATGCCATTGCCCCATTCCTCCTTCTAAATCCTTTGTGCCTTTTTATGAAGGTCAGATGAGATGACGTGTATTAATCCATTATAAACGATGATGCACAGTTTATAGCCTGAGGACGCACGATGCCAGTGGTCATCACGATGTTGTCCGACAATGTTACTCTTTTTTAGCCTAGGAAGCTAGCAGCAACCTCACATCTCTGATTATTACATGGTCTCAAGTAGCATCATTTGCCTGGATATAAACTAGATTTAGCCATTTGCTGGGATTCTGAAGCATTCTCTTGTGATTCCTTTTCCATTATTCTCTAGAATTATTTAGCTAATACAAAACAATGACTTTTTTTTTTTTACCCTCTGAGTTTTTCAATCCATACTTCCCAGATTAATTAGAAAATTGCCCCAGTCTCTCTTTTCTCTTTTCCCTTTCCCGATATGGAGCATTTGCAGAAAGAAAATGCCCATTTTTCTTGTACACATTAAATTATTCTCACTGATCAAAGTGGAAGTGGGGTTGGGAAAGAGGGGAAGGGAGGAAATTTGCAGACGGACTTCCTTCCTCCGCCTCGTTTTCAGCCAGGTAAAATGGAGTTCGAAAGGCCCAAATTCTCAGCAGGTTTGTGCAGCACAGTAATAGCCTTTATGCTTGGAAATTTATGGGCCATGGACAGTTTATAAGAAACGATGTAGTTCATCAGAGCACCAGACTGATGGAGCACATGGGAGCATTCTGCAAAGGAAGTTGGGTTTTGGAATAATACTTACTTTGATAGAGTTGTTTTGTTAGCTAAGTAAAACAGTAGGGAAGCCAATGGCCACTTAGGCTTCAAACATAAATATATATTTATAAGTCACCCGGCTGCCTAATTGAGAGCTGCAGTGTTTTCACTAAGTATATCTTCACCAGAAAGCAGTAAAAACAACAATATCATCAACACCACCACCTCGGCATTGAGTCATTTAATCAGTCTTTGATAGCTTGGAAATAATTAAATGCTGTTTCAATGCTTCTCTCTTAAAGCCAAAGGGCAAAGGGGTGGTTAGAAAAAAATGATTTTTTGAGTGGGAGTGGTGGTGGGGAATGTTCTCTTGTATTTAAGGTGTAAAGATACATGTTGAGCTCTATGTTTTGCTCAGGCCGCGGAGGGCTGTCTCAGGGATCTGAAATTGTGGCTCTGTGGACTCCTGGTGGGGAGTGCTGGGGAGCTCCGAGGAACGAGGGTTGGGCATACAATTGTCTGGTGCTTTCAGGTTTCACAGAAGAAGGTTAAGCAGGAGGTGGCTTGTTAAATTTGAGCAGAGAACTGGAAAATAAGATTTCACACTCCTGAGATGGGGAAAGCTGGTGAGTTTGGAGTTTGTCTGGGAGATTTGAAAAAGGTCGGGTGTGCTATAGTGTTTCTCAAATTGTCTTTCGGTGCTTACGAACGAAAAAAAATGTAGGTGTTATGAGAAAAGCAAAGGGTCTGTACACACACGTGGTCATGTCCAACATCCTAGGGAAGTGGGCCTGTGCAGATAAAACGCACAGCCTCTCCTTCTGCTTGGCTGGACCTCCCTGGAATCCAGGCCACACTAATGATGTTTTGCTACTCTGTCCTCCCTTCACGTCCCCTCTTTCTGTTCTCAAGGCCTATTCTCCTCTTTATGGCCACAGCTTTAATGATTTCTCTCTTTTGCTTTGAGACTCTGAGCGGGAGTTGGATTGCAAGCGGCAGCATGGGAGCCCGAGACTTAGGTTCTGGTGTGAGGACTGTTTCTTTGTGTGACCTCGAGTCAGCACACTTGCCTTCCTCCCCGGAGGGAGCAGGGGCCAGGTCTGTGAAGTCTCTCCTGCTTCTGACATCATATTATCTTAGACTCAGCCTTATTACTTCAGTTCCCCCCTCCTCTTCTGGGCCTGACATGCCCTCCCTACCAACCCCTTCTCATAAAAATTACTCATTTCTGCTGTTTGACTAAATCTTTGTATTTCATTCTCTTTGTCAGTTGTTTTTCTATTTTTAACTTCTTGTTTTTTTCGTATTCTCTTTGTTCTTCGCTTCTCTCTTTTGAGACTAATTTTATCATTATGTTAATATATAATATAATGTTCTGCCTCTTTGAGTATTTTTCTCTTTTCTCACCTAACATAATACTAAACACATTTTAGGCAGTTTGTAAATATTTCTTGATCTATAGGTTTAATAAGATCCCCTATGTTTCAGACCTTGCATCTCCTCTTTTTGGCTTTGGATTCTGGGCCACCTTCTGTGTTCTTGGAGTTGGAGTTCCAGTAATTCTTCATCTACTCTAATATGAACACTGGGTCAGGCAAATGCACCTGTGCAGTCTCTAGCCTTAAATCCTATATTCTTAAGAGGCTGACTTAAGGATGACTCAGTTTCATTTCCCCTGCTCCCATCCAAAATGAACAGGAAACATAAAAGGCATTCAGTATATTGGATAGCAGTCAAACCTCTAATACAGTGATTTTCAACCTTTTTCATCTCCCAGCATACATATACTAATTATTAAAATTCTGTTGCACACCAAAAAAAATACTATTTTTGTCAATCTGAGAAAAAAATAGGTATAATTTTGATTCATTCACGCTGGACATCTACTGTTGTGTTGGCTGCTGTCCTTTTTTAATTTGACAATCTCAGGGAGAAGAGGTCATTACCTCTGATGAAACGGTCAGGCGTTGCACGTTTTAACAATTCTCGTGGCACACTGGGGGGACATCGCTGCACTGATAGTTTGCTTGTGCCAGAAAAACTAAAGCTTTCAGTGTCAGAAACTCTCAAACACTTTCTTCTGGTTCCAACGTGCAAGAACAGTAAGTGAGAGGTTTCTCTACCAAGAGCTACAAATGTTCTGAAGTAACAGCTCACTGGAGAGACACAGATAAGAACCCTTCAAAGTATAACCTCCAATTAGACCCACATTTCCTTGTACTATAGAACATTAAAGGAATTTAATAGCTTGGAGAAAATGTTACTCATGCCCATTATCTTGCCACTAATCTACGTATTTCTATGAAAATGTGATCAATTGTGCAGTATGTTAAGCACACTTTAGCATACACCTAAACGGACTATTTTTTTTTAAATCCAGGAAGACAAATAACTGGTATTTGTTAATTAACTTTTCAGTAAATGAAACTCAAAACTGGGTAAAATAGAAATACATTGCTTTTTGTAACTAATCCTGTATTATTTAACTGCCTCCGAGGTTCTCTGAGAGGCTCCATGCATGCGTCACGTCCCACCATGCTTTGCTCTCAGTGCTGCTTTTCAAAATTTTCTTCCAGGGGGCATTGGGTTTTCCTTTGAAAGCCAGTGCTGGTTGTTACTAGAAGCTATTGCAAAGTACTTCTTAAGGGACCTAATAAACAACAATCAAAACTTTTAAAAATAATATAGGAGTTTGTAAGTTAATTTAATAAAGGTTCATCGTGCTATTTCCATAATGCACTTTTCTATAACATTAGCAATAAGGTGTATTTGACTTGCATGAAACTTCAGGAACACTTACGCTCGTCAGACATACCATGGGTACATTATGGCATCTGCGACATAAGAACAAATTATCTTTTCAATACTCGTAGTGGTAGGCGGAATCCTGTTTAAAAGAAATACAAGAAATGCAAATTTTATAATCCACAAAAACTACAGACATTATAAAACTTGAGAATGATGGAGACTGACAGACAGAATTGCTTAAAAAACCCCAACTATGTAGCATTACTCTTTTAGATATAAAAATTAAACAAGAAGAACTGGTTAGAATCTTCCTTAAAAGGTTACTGATGTGTGTGAGTAGATGTCAATGTTATAAAGTGCAAAATAAAATTTCCCCCTAATTCAGCAAACTGTTGTCCAGTTTTAGATGGTCAATGCTTACGATTTATGCATCCACTCAAGAAGAGCCATCACTTAGAACAGTGAATGTCAAGTGGTGTGAAATCCTTTTTGACAGATAGGAGGCAGATGGTAGTTACCTTTTCTCTAGGTCAAAGGAAGTTATATTGTTCCTCAACCCACTTTTTTTTTTTTTTTTTTTGAGGAAGGGCTATATCCTAGCTCTTCTCCTTTCAATAAAATTTGAAAATAATAATGTTATGGGCTTTATCATAAATAGTTGTATTATTTTAATGTAGTACTCTGTTCAACTCTGATGTTTATAAACACTCTTTATGTTGCAGTATTTTAAAGGTATCTTCACAGCCTTTGTTAACAATATATTCCCAAAGAGGCAGTATTAATGGTAACTCTGGATAAAGCCGAAGTCTTAAAAGGCGACTTGTCTACCAGGAGTGGATTAGAACACGCCCAGGGAAATGGAAATGATCGTGGTGGATTTTGTGTGAAAAAATAGGGAAGAGTTTCCTGATGGAAATCAAAGCACCGTAACCAAGAGAGGTGTCTGCAAATTTCCTGTTTACATGGTACGAAGACTTCAAGTCAATAAATTATCCAAAAATAGTCACAATCTACGTGAAACCCCGAGGGCCTGAGCGGGAGCAAGTCTGCTGACACGCGTAGGCTTCCTTACCTAGAGGCCCCCGCAGAGGGTGACGGTGCAGCGTGAGACAGCTGCCTCCCCAAGGAAGAGTCGGCGGCCTGAACAGATAGGAGCTGAACGGCCCTGAAACCGAACATTTCAAACTAATCAAAATGACACTATCTATTCAATATCTTCATTGATTAGCTATAAAGGAAGGAACAGAAATCATGAAGAAACACTAGAAAGTCATGGAAAATGAAGAGATATATTTGAAAAAGAGCCAAATAGAAGTTCTAGAAATGAAAAAAATCATTGACATTTTCAAATTCCAATTACATACTAAAGCTATGCTAATTTAAATGTTTGGTAGATGGAGTAAAGGGAAAGAATAGAGACCTAGAAATATGCCCACGCGTGTGTGGAGATTTTGTTTTCCGACAGAGGCGGTGCTGCGGACTAGTGGGCAATCACCACTGTGTCCAATGACAGCCAAACAGAGGAGAGAAAGCTGGACCTCTGCTTTATACCAACCACAAAATCAAATTCATCTAGATTAAAAAACAAAAAGTAAAGAAAAAACAAAAGTTTTCAAGTTTTTAGGGAAAATTATAGGCAAATATGATGTCTGGGTGCACTAAATAAAACCTTCAAAAACAGGACAACTGGGTATCCACTGTGGAAAATGAAGGCGGACCTATGCCTCACACCATACACAAAAATAACTAAAAGAATTATTCAAAGACCTGAATGCAAGAGCTAAAATTATAAAGCTCCTAGGAAAAAAAAGTGGGAATCTTTATCACCCTGGATGATAAAGATTCTCAGCGGTGACAGCAGGAGCACACGCAGCAAAAACAGTAAATAGGTCGCTCGGACTCTATCAAAATTTAAAACGTTTGTGCTTCAAAGGACACTATCAAGAAAGTAGAGGCTTACAGATGGAAGAAAATATTTGCAAACATACATCTAATAAAATACTAGTATTAGAATACATGATGAACTTTTACAATCAAATACTAAAAAGACTACTCAATTTAAAAACTTGGCAAAAGATTGGAAGAGGCATTGACCCAAAGAATGTATACAAATGGTTGATAAGCACATGAAAAGATGCTCAACATTATTAGGTACCAGGGAAATATAAATCAAAACCACAATAAGATCCCATACATTTCACAATCACTAAGATGGCTATAATAAAAAAGATAGCCTGTTGGATCATTGGGGAGTGTGTGGAAAAATTAAAACCCTTATACATGGCTGGTGGGAATGTAAAATTGTGCAGCCACTTTGGAAAATAGTCTGGCGATTCCTTAAATCACAGAGATTTCATAAGACCCAGCAATTATAATTGAAATCATATGTCTGCCCCAAACTTCTACATGACTGTCCATAGAAGCATCACTCATAATAGCTCCAAAGTGGAAACAACCCAAATTTCCATCAACTGATGAATGGATAAATAAAATGTGATATATCTATGTGATTGACTATTATTCAGCCATAAAAAGAAATAAAGTGCTGATACATGCTACAATATGCATGAACCTTGAAACTATTATGCTTAGGAAAAGAAGCCCAGTCATAAAAGACCACATATTATATGATTCCACTTATACAAAACATCCAGAATAGGTAAGTCCCTGGAGGCAGAGGAGATGAACGGCTGCCAAGGGCTGAGCTGGACAGAACAGAGAGCAGTTGCTGAGGGTGTGGGGTTTCTCCCTGAGGAGACGGGAATGTTCAAGGGTAAAATGGCGGTAATAGTCACACAGACCTGAATATGCTAACTGCTGAACTGTATACATTAAAATGATGAATTTTGTTATGCAAGTTATATCTCAATTTCAAAAAGAAGAAAAATATTAAGGAAAGGATTGATTAATGTGACATTAAAATTTAAAGCAATACCATAAAAGAGCATAGATATCCAAGGATCATTATTCAGGATATATAAATAACTCCTACAAAGACATAAGGCAAAGGCAAAAATATCACCAAATAACCTGTGTAAGATAGGAAAGGAAAATTCACAGAGGAAAACCAAATAACTACAAACACGTAATAATCAGTGACATGAAAATTAAAACGACAATGAGAAAATTTCCCATATATATTCAAGTATGTGATAATAGAAAAAGTTCAAAAAATACACATGTCTAACAAAGCATTGATGAATAAATTATAGTATATTCATGCAATGGAAGACAGTAGAATTATTAAACTGAGTAAATAGATAGGGATATATGTGGGAAAATCTCAAAATTATACTAGTCAGTTTAAAAAGCAATTCCTAAAAAGATATGGACAGAATGATCACAATTATGTGAAATTTGGAAGTACACTAATATGTAATTTGTTACATAGCATATAGTTTTGCAAATATATATATATATATACACTTATGTAGTAAAAGTATATATTTTATATAGTTTGTACTATATAACTATGTACACACTTATGTAGTAAAAACATACAAATCTAGTCAGGGAGGATCCATAGTACCTTTAGGATATTGGCTAAACCTGGGAAGGGAGGGAAGTGAATGGATCAGAAAAAAGATGAAAAGGAACTTCCATTGTATCTATTGCATTTTATTTCTTTGAAAAAAGTCAGAAAAAGCTTGGCATAATAAAAAGTAATTGTTACATTTTAGTGGTTAAATATGGTGTTTTAAATATTACTCTCTGTGCTTAATTGTCAACCTGACAGTTAAACATCGTATTATGCTCATATTTATGTAATATTAATAATGACATAGTAAGTTATGTCACAGACTGTTTTGGTTAAGTTGCCTGTTTGAATCCTTTGCCTATATTTGTACTAGTATGTGCCTAATGTTGCTAGAGAATTCTGTTTGACTGTGAATGACACAGACCTGGAAATAGCAGCTTAAACCCTTCGAGACAGCAGGGATGGAGCTGGAGAGCATTACGCTAAGTGAAGTAAGCCAGGCGGTGAAAGACAAATACCGTATGATCTCACCTATAAGTGGAACCTAATCAACAAAATAAACAAGCAAGCAAAACATAACCAGGAACATTGAAACAAAGAGCAAACTGACAGTAACCAGAGGGGAGGGAGGGACGGGGATAACGGGGAACGGGGGAAAAGAGGGGAGGGTTGTCAAGGAACGTGTATAGAGGACACATGGACAAAGCCAAAGTGGGGAAGGATTGAGGGTGAGGCCGGGGAGAGTGGTGGTGGGAAAATGGAGACAACTGTGCTTGAACAACAGTAAAAAAAAAAAAAAAAAAGAAAGAAAGAAAGAAATAGTGGCTTAAACAAATTGAGGGTTTTGTTTTTTTCTCACACTGAAAAGTCCAAAGTTGGAGATTCAAGCTGAGTACAGTGGCTCCATGATGCCACAGGAGAAAGGGAGTCTGTCTCCCACCCAGCCATCCTCAGCAGGTTCTCGCCGCCCGTGGCTGGTCACAGGCTGGCTGGTTGCTTTTAGCTTCACAGCCACGTTTCAGGCGGGAAGAAGTGGCAGAACCCAGGGGAAATGTGCACGCCAACACGCCTGCCCCTTCACACCCTCCCCCACATCCAGGCGTCTTGAGGAGCCTTCTTGGAAGTCTCAACCAAAGACTTCCTTTTTTTTTTTTTTCTCTGTGGCCAGAACTAAGTCAAATGACAATTCCTATCGAGGACTTTAGCAGTCTTTATTTCACTTTTCTCCCAAATTTGGGTTTTTGTGGACAGGAATAGGAGAATAGATATTGAGTAGAAACTCATAGGCCTTCACAGATGACAAACGATGATGATGATGGTGATAATCATAACAGTTACCACTTATTGAACTTGTGCTGTATGCCAGATGTGTGAGCTTTGTATATTTTATCTTGTTTAAACTTCACTTCAATCCTAAGAGTGAAGTACCCATGTTAGCACCCCTTTGAACAGGGGAAAATTGGGACTCCTGAAGGCGGGATAGCAGAGTGAAGGTCAGATGATGGTGGAAGGTCTGTCTGATGCCCAGGCTTGTCTGGAGCTGTCCTGGTTCCAGCTCTGCAATCAGGTCCCGGGAACGCGTGTCAGTCCTGGGACAGTGGAGTCACCCAGTTGCAGCTAAAACAGCATGGGCAGGAGTTTAATGGAAGTTCGTTGAATGGTTAATTTTGTAAATATTGGTTATTGTTTTTCATAAATGTTAAAAACCTGTGATACATTAAGAATACCGCCCTTTCCATTATGTGTATGTATGTATATATACACACATAAATAAATGCATATATATTGCCTTGTAGTTTTATGACTATTTTTTTTATACAGATATTTGAAAGTTTTATGTGACAAATCTGTCTGTTTGCCTTTATGGTTTCTTCCTTTGCTTTTGGTTTAGATATTCTCCCCTACCCTACGAAACAAAAGTTATACTTTCTTTGGGTGTTTCTATAGTTTACTTTGTAATTCCAAGTAAAATGGGGAGGTGCAGGAATAGTCGGAGTTTCACGCACATGTCCCACTTCCCAGGTTGGGGGACTGTTTCAGAACTGTAAGCGTATATGTTTGAAATGTTCGTCTCAGGAACTGATTTAAAATCCATAACTTAAGGGAATAAAAATTCTTTCCAATGCATTCCCAATGTGCAGTGCACATGTATCTGATCTGCAATCGGCAATCATGTCAAAATGTGTCAGCTCATTTCATATTCTTTTTAACTATCCTTTGATTAAGGGAGTGCTGTATCAACTTATGTAAGCCTGCAGTCAAATCTACCTTCAAATTATTAGCACCTGGTGAGAAATGTCCTTCCCGTTCTATACACCAGTTCATCATGTCTTATTTGTAATGCACTTGATGATTTTGATATATCATTATAAAAACTGTATGTGACTAAATCTTTACGCTGAAGCTTTGTTCTTGGAAAAATGGCAGAAAATCTGAATTGTGCACTGTGTCCCTGATTCAGATGTGCGGATCTAGACCAAGCAGGTGTGGTGCTGGGCTGAGATGATAAATCATCAGCTGCAACTGTCTTTATGTTGGGAAACATGACGTCATTCGTGTTTACCCTGCACCACTGGGTCTAACTTAGTTTTCTAGCCAATGGCATGGGAAAATATTTGTGAATTCACTGTTATGGGCAAGCAATTTTTTTGAAATTAGCTTACTAGAAAATAAAATTAATGATCTAGTCCAGGCATTGGCAAACTTTCTGTAAAGAGCCAGATGGTGAAGATTTTAGGATTTGCTGGCCATGAGATCTCTAATGTGACCAGTCAACCCTGCCTTTGTGGCTACGGGAGGCAGCACAGAAACAAACCGATGGGTGTGGCTGCGTCCCGGTGAAAGCTGGGGTCTGCGGGCTTGGGGCCTGGCTGTAGTTCTCCAACTGCTGTACAGTCAGAGGATTCCTTCTTTTATAACTGAGCTTTTCTTATTTGAAAGATGGGAATCAGTTGCTATCCTGGAAAAAATGATGTAAGTTCTCCTGTTACTTTAAGACTTTGACTCCAATGTCCAGGCTTACATCAGAAAGCCCTTTGATAATTCTTTGAAGAGAAGACTCCTGAGGTAAACGTGGAATTGTTTGTTAGGAATAGATCACATCAATCCCAAACAAAAGGTTAGCGTCTCAAAGCTTCTTTGGCATTTGTGGCTCATAACTTTCTTCCTAAACTAATCTATCTTCTAACCAGAGCTAGTTAGAGCTCTTAATTCCGTCTGGGGCCAGGCTTAGAGGCAGGGAAGTATATGGGTATCGTACATTTGTCAGAGTTTGTAACTATGTGATCACAAATACTGAATACTCCAGAGCTCTAGTACAAATTTGGAGGGCCGGCTTTTTGCAGTTTCCATACCATAGAAGCAGCAAATGAAAGATTTGTCCTCAGTGTCATCGCTTCATGCATTAGAAAATCAGGATGACTGACTGAAACTTTTGCTTCTGTTTTTGTGGATTCTCTTATAGTAGAAACTGTTACCTGTGTGTTAACCTCTGATTGGGTGTTATTAGTCACATTGCAAAGTTAAATAAAATTTGGGGGGTTGGTTTTAAATATATATCTATATAAGTGTGTGTATATATATATATATATATATATATATTTGTATATTTTGAGGGGGTAGGTTATATGTGTGCTAGGACAAGGGTCTCAAGGTCTGGACTGTTCTTCCTAAATGTTATCTTGCTGTATGTTAAAAATGTAGCACAGTATTTTTCAGAGGCAGCTGTGAACAGGGTAAGCTTGAGAGGAACTCAACCAGAAAAATGTAGCCAACTGTAAAGAAGAAATCAACATGAAATTGACCAAATAGTGTATATAAGCAATGGCTAAGCCTCCCTTCCCTGGTGTCCTTCACTGGCTCTAAGTAAATAAAACTACTTTGCCACAACCGTGTCTGGTTCTTGAATGGAACACCCCAAGCCTTAAACCCCTTTAGTTCAGTATATATATTATGCATATAAATATCATTTTTAAAAATGAGCTTCTTACAAACTACCAAATACCCATGAATATTTATACCTGAAAAATTTCAATGTTAACAGTGCTTAAATAGGTTGGATTTCATACTTTGAAACTCCCTATCTATGATAAATATTTTGTTATTCTTGCATTTTTTAAAATACTCTTTGTAGACACTTTATTATTGCTTGGTGGTTGGCTTATTTTTGGAGACATCTCCCTCTGACCGCAAAGCATAACATATAGTGAATAAGGTGGATATTCAAGTTGAGGATGATATTTTTTGTGCAAATATAAAGTGTAATGGTAAAGTAACAGGACTGATCTTTTATGTTTTATAATGTGACTTTAAAGGATTTTTTCAAATGTTTTAAGCAGTGGAAGCATCACTGAAATTTATATGGCCTCCTAAGATTAATTTTTGAAGGACAACTTTCATTTAGTTATGGAAACTAAGATCTGTTTTAAAAGTCTTATTATTCTATATTTATATCTTGAAAAATGTAGATCTTCTTCTCCCTCGTAAAGATAATTCAGATGAATATAAGAAACTGTCAGCCCTGGCTGGTGTAGCGCAGTGGATTGAGCGCGGGCTGGGAACCAGACGATCCCGGTTCAATTCCCGGTCAGGGCACATGCCTGGGTTGCGGGCCAGGTCCCCTGTGAGGGCCATGTGAGAGGCAACCATATATTGCTGTTTCTCCCTCTCTGTCTCCCTCCCTTCTCCTCTCTCTGAAAATAAATAAATAAAATCTTAAAAAAAAAAAAAGAAACTGTCAATAGGTTTGTAATTTGCGACTGTTTCAAGAAATCTATGGATGCTTTGCTGCTAATTTCTCCCTTTCCTCAGCCCCACATGGTGAGATTTGATTTGCAAAGATTTCCTCTTGAATACATATCATGTATACTGTCCTTCGTGGGTGATGTTCTGAAGGTGACCCGACGAAGGGGCCAGAACAGTAATTCTTTGTTTGTTTCATGGTGGAGCCAAGCGGTGGAAGGGAGCAAAGCGGGGGGTCCCGGGAGGTGGGGCGGGGGAGAATAGAGGCATATATAGGAACAAGAGAGGACATATTCAAAGGGACAATACAAGGAATTAGTTTTATTTAAAATAGTTTAACTTGAGAAAGATAAAGTCTGTATTAACAAAGGAATAGAAGCAACCATGAAGACGTTCAAATTAAGGCCATGGAGCTTGTCTTTCTTTGGCATATTTCTCCTCTTAAAATGCATAGGTGCCACCCCAAACTTCTTCAAATGCAAACATTTATTGTCCACCTTATAACTACAAAAGAAAAACATAGTTATGAAGAATACTTTTAAAACAAAAAACAACCGATAAAAATTGCCCATCATTGATGAGATACTAACGATAAAACTTGACTGTGTGTGTTCTCCCCATTATCTCCTTTTCCAGTCTTCTTTCCTCCTTTTTTCTCTTTTTCCATTTAGTTTTAAAATTTCTATTAATTTCTTTTTTTTACAAAAAGAGGATCTATCACATTAAATATACTGTTTCATAAATTGCCTTCTTGTGTAACAATATATCTAAATATCTCCAACTATATCTCTATGTCAGTGCATTTCCCCAACATAATTAAAAAACAATTTGGCCCAGCTGGTGTAGCTCAGTGGATTGAGCGCAGGCTGGGAACCGAAGGGTCCCGGTTCGATTCCCAGTTGGGGCACATGCCTGGGTTGCGGGCCAGGTCCCCAGTGAGGGCCATGTAAGAGGCAACCGTACATTGCTTTCTCCCTCTCTTTCTCCCTCCCTTCTCCTCTCTCTAAAAACAAATAAATAAAATCTTAAAAAAAAACAATTTAACTAGTTCTATTTTATAATTATAAAAGAAATACATATTTACTGCAAAATAATTTAGAAAATATACAAAAACAAAGGTAAAAATTTTATTTAGTACTCCTGTCAAAGTTGCTGGTATCTGTTCTATAAGGGCCCTTGAAAGAAGGCATTTATGCTAAAATAAACTTGGGAAATTGTGGATTCAATGCACGTAAACAGGTTTTCTTTCACTTCAGGGCGTCTTGAGGCTGTTAATATGCTGAAGTGCATTATGGTGTTCACAAAAAGGACATAGATATAGAGCTTCTCAAACTTATTTGACCAGAAAATAATTTATGCCAATAGATTTTTTTCTTAAGAACAAATTTTAGTAAACAATGTTCTTTACACACAGAGATAGTCTTTATTTACTTATTTCTAGGTGACTATTTTAATACTTGGATAATTAATTTAATATATCATGAACTTCTAGCCACATAAATAAATGGGAATCATAATGTTTTAAACAACCCCATATTGGTGGACATTTAGGTTGTTTTCATTTGTAAATTATGCTGAAATCAACACCCTGTACATCTCTTTCTGTAAACTTGCCCAATTATTTCCTCAGATAAATTCCTAAAAAAAAAAAAAAGATATTATAAGCCTTTTAATTTATCTGTATTAGTTTCTTTGCCCAGGAACATAACAGTTTTTCATATAAAATAATTAGGATGAAGATTAGTTCAAACATGTCTACTCGCGAAGGACAAACAAACAGGAGCAGCACGGGCTATCAGAAATGTGTTTGCTAAATACTTGCAATTATTCACAAGACTAATATGCATTCATAAAGAAATGGTTGTCAGATGCTTTTCAGTATGGGCACTGGGAGCTTCCCTTATTAAAAAATAAAGTAAAAAAGCAAATTCGAAATGTGCTATCTCCTTCACCTTATTGTAGAGAGTCAAAATTTTAGAAGGAACAATGCCTTCTGGCTTTTAAATAAAAATGCATTTTAAATTCAAGTTAAGATGTAGAAACAGATCCCTACTCTTTCTATAAGTGATTTGCCTCTTCTCATTCATGAAAGCCTGACATACTGTATCTAGTGTTTTATTAGGATTATGACTTTATTCTACCAAAGGTCCCGTAGGATATTTTACTAGATTTTATACAGGCTAGGGTCTCATCCTGCTTAGAAAAATAGTAAGAAAGAAAATCTGTTTGAGCAGATTCTCTCTGTCTGAATGTAGGAGTCTGTCTTGAAGCTTCTGAATCATTGTACACAGGACTCAGCAAAGGCTATCGTTTGCTTGTGTGAGAGATTGAGATCAAGAATGTGAATGTTATCTCCAAGAACACTTTTTAATTTATATCAAAATTGTATAAACAGGGTCACCAGGGCTAAATGGGATGTCAATGACCTCTGAAGATCAGAAAGTAAACAAAAGATCTTAAAATAAGCATGTAACCCGAACACCTTGAGGGTTGTTGTATATTGAAACGCAATTGTTTACATAAAGAAAGGGAAAATTACTTAGCGCTAATTCGGTTTGTGACAAGCTCCTTCTTCCTCAATCCATCAGCAGAATGGTGGTCTCTCTCCGCTCCCGCCGACTTTGAAGGGCTGTGAAGAGAGCCGGCATGAACTGGCCCTTACGGTGTGAGGGCCGCAGGAGCCTCCCGTTTCCCCCAGGGCATGGTCCCCTGGTTAGCTTCAGGCTGAGTCCTTTCTTCAACATAGGTGTTGCTGATGTGGGCGGTAGTCAGGGGACCTGAGGAAGATTAAGGGAGTGAAATATGGTTGACAGGAAGAGATGGGTAGATTCACTAAAGGTACATGTTCAAGGATTTCTTTGAAGCCCAAACTTCTGTCTTCAAAAGAAATTCCAACCAGATGGGGAACAAATGGGAACATATCTGTGGGTCGGCAACCCACAGAGTTTGGGTTCAAGGATGGAGGAGTGCTAAGTCCCAAAAATGTCATGAGAAAAGGACAATAAAATTAAGAAAAAGAAAGAAGAATTTTATCATGGGTTAATAGACATTTATAATTATGAAGAGGGAACTGAGGCAAATTACAGACTCACTGGAGCAGTTTTCCCACGAGAAACAGAAGATGTATCAGCTTTCCACACCGGCACAGGGGCCGGTGGGGAGTGATTCAGTATGGGCTAACAATTATGTGTGTTGCCTAGAATTGGCTCCAGGTTCTCCCAGTTACACTGTGTGACCTGGGGGAAGTAATTTGACCTCTCTGTGCCTTTCTTCATCATCAAAATGAGAGTATAATAGTATCTACCTGCTAGGTTAGTTGTAAAGATTTAACGAATCGCTACATGCAAAGTGTTCAGAACAGTGCTTGACATGTAAGCACCAGTAAACATTAACCATTAATTTTAACATTTGAAGACTCACTAAGATGAATACTCCGCTAAATGATAACTCTTCTGCTGCCTGTGATTCCACCTGATAGCTTAATTTACTTGGTTCTTAATGACCTTTTTGATCTTTAAGAGTCACCTTCTAAAATGTAAACCATCCACAGGGCTCTACTGAAAGCTGTTATCAATGAATAAATACCACAGTAGGGATCAATTGCCATCTGTATCACCGGATGGGGCAATAGTTCAGCGGGAAGGAAGAGGTACTGAGGCAGTGGGAAAGCTCCTAGGACAAATTTAACCCACCTTTATACTTTACACCCAAACTAACCCACCAATTACAATTTCTCCAGTTGCCAGGGAATTCTCAAGCCTACAGTGCTTTAGTGCAGGGTGTCAAACTCATTTTCATATCAGCCCTGCGGTTGCCTTCAAAGGACCGAATGTAATTTCAACTCCTTCACAGTTAAGGAGGAGTTACATTTATACAGTCCTAAAATTATTTCAGCCCTTCGAAGGCAACCGCAACGCTGATGTGGTCCCCGGTGAAAATGAGTTTGACACCCCTGCTTCAGTGCAAAGCACCAGAGAATGTGCCCATATGATTCTGTGAGACAAATAGATGGCCATGACACATTCTTCTGGCTTCTTGCCTGAACCATAGGAAGGAAAAAATGTCTCGTTCAAAGGAGGACATGAAACGAGAGAGGACTTATGAAAAGTTGTGCGGGTTGATTGTGAAAAGACCATGTGAGGGAATTCAGGAGTCTGCCTTGGATGTGGGCTGTGAAAAGCTGTTAGCACGGGGCTGAAGCTGTAGGTCAGCCAAACATGTGCTGGAGGCATTGAGACAGGAGATACAGGAAGGGAAGGACAGGCAGACACGTTCACACAATCAAAGAGGAAGGTACGTTATACACATATATCCTATTGAAATCCCGAGTTATATTTCATGGTCTAGTATTTTCGTTCTTGAAGTACAAATGGCAGAGGAGGGCATTACAATCTTCTCAACGTTTGGTTTTTCTTACGGTGTTAATCTGATCCCAACTGCAAGTTTTGTTCGCAGACGTTCATCTTTCAAGTCAAAGGCGGCTGAATGGCGGTTTTACTAGGACGGCGATTCTTCAACGCTTTGATCTCAGTGTCCCCAAGATATGCTTAGAAATCGCTGAGGGCTTCTGTTTCCGCATCGTACCCACCGATATTTACCACATTAGAAATTAAAACATAAAAATTTTAACTATTAATTCATTTAAATGAAATAACAAACCCATGTTATAATTCCATAAATAATATTCTTTTTCATAAACTATAACATTTCAAAAGCAAAAAAACAGTGAAAAGAGTTCCCAATGTTCAGTGTAATAGATGACAGATTCTCATGCCTGCCTCTGCGTTCAGTTTGTTGTGCTGCTTCACATCCCGTGGCCTCTGGAAAACTCCACTGCACACTAAGGACAGGAGTGTGAACACACCGAAACATTTCAGTGTTATTGTTGTGATAGCTGTGAGTTCACAGACTTTCTGAGAAGGTCTCAGGGAACCTGAGGGAGCCCACTTCGAGAACTACTGCTCTAGGGCCAAGGCTGTGGCTCGGCCGGGGCCAGCTGACCTGGTTTCACTGCTGCTGTGTCATTATTGTCATTTGCTCACTCTAAGAGGACCGCTTTTTTCACACTCTGAATTGGGGGCATGTCTTATATTGACAGTGCCTTACCGTAGCTGTTGTGACATAGTTGTCATTGCCTGTGCAGGTACGAACCTGGTCATAGCTATTCATTTGTCACCATTTTGGTGGGATGATGCGCATGTTACTATTATGTGTCGAGTTTAATTGCTATTTAAAAACTCTTCCGTTCAGAACTTACAGTATAATGAGGTGTTGAAATGCAAAGTTACTATGTATGCAGAAAGGCCAAGACAGAGCAGTGGGGCATATATTTGATATTAGTGAAACAATCTTGGAAGAAAGAATAAAGTTCTATATTTTCCCGCACATGAATAGAAGTGAGCGCTTTCTGGTACATAAGAAGGGAATAAACTCACAAGTCGCTGTGGCTGTATTGTGTGTTGTTACTGACAAATGTGCGAAATGATCGCCTATCACATGCCACACGATACACCTGAAGCCACAAGAAATTGCCTAAGTTCTTGGTATAGAAGTAAAACGCGGCACAGCACTGAGAGGATGGTGTGAACAGTCTACGCATCACACAGCAATGTTGTTCAGGTGGTATCATAGTTTAATTGGCAGCAGTTTTTCTTTCTCGGGTGTCCATGCAATAATTCATGTCTCACCACTCGAGTCATCTTCGAATGAAAAATCTGTAACAATATTCTGGACCTGCATCTTGGTTCCCAAAATCTGCCGTAACAAGGTGACAAAAACTATGTGGCTTAGAATGACAGAAAAATTGTTTCTCATAATCCTGGAGGCTAGAAGCCTAAAATCGAAGGTGTCCGCAGGGTCACGTGCCCCTGACAATATGTCAGAATTCCTCCTTGCCT
Organism: Micronycteris hirsuta; assembly: GCA_004026765.1. Taxonomy (NCBI): domain Eukaryota; kingdom Metazoa; phylum Chordata; class Mammalia; order Chiroptera; family Phyllostomidae; genus Micronycteris; species Micronycteris hirsuta. The sequence goes on from PVJI01000074.1 coordinate 320,204, forward strand.
CTGTCTCATTTCTAGGGGTGGCCGCCAGTCCTTGGACTTTCCTGGCTTGTGGTTGCATCATTCCAGTCTCTCCCTCCGTAATCACATGTTCTTGTTGTGTGTCTGCATTCACACACATTTTCCTCTTCTTATAAGGATGCTGGTCATGTTGCATTAAGGGCCCACCCTCCTCCAGTATGACCTCATTTTAACCAATTACATCTACAGAGGTCCTATTTCCAAATAAGGTCACGTTTTGAAGTTCTGAGGGTTAGGACTTCCACAGATCTTTCGTGATAGGGCCAGGGGAGCACAATTCAACCCACGAGTGGCACAGAACATACAAAGTCTTTTGCAGCAGAAATTTTATGTGTTCCCAAATCCTGTTTCATATTCTTCCTTCCTGGGCACAGAACAGTTTGTATTTTCGAGTTCTCTTTCGGTAAAGCCAGACCTTGTGATTAATTATGAACAATGAAACCTGGTGTCTGGGCTGAGGAAGCAAAAAGCCGCCGTGTGACTGTTCAGCCCCTTGACTTTCTTCAGGTGGTGAGTGTAAGTTCAGGGTGGTGAGAGCGTGGCAGCCTGGGTCCCCGCGTCACCGAGTGGAGGCTCAGACGACCTCGGGGAGTTCTCCTAGCGACAGCCATCTTCATACCAGCGAGAAGTACATGTGTCTGCGTTGAAACACAGATGCTTTGTAGTCATTTGTCACAGCAGCATGCTCTAACCTATCCTGATCAATACGAGAGAGGGAGCATGACATGACACTGAGTTTTCAATTCGCTTTCTGTATATATATCTAACATTTTTCCTGAGGATAAAGCACTCCTTTTCAGTTTCAAATATTAATTATTAATATAACACACCATAGCAATAGAATAAAGGGCAAAACCACATGATCATTTCAACAGATGTGGAGAAAGAATTAGAAAAAAATCCAACAGCCTTTTATGATAAAAACACTCAACAAGCTTGGAGAAGTAAACCTCTTCAATCTGATAAAGTGCATCTATAAAGAACTCATAATAAATTTAAAATATGACTCAACCCGAGGCCCTAGAAGGCAAGTTATTCCTTTTTCCCCTTTCTGTTTTATTTCCATGGCCCGGAATAGTGACAGACTCACCCAAGCTGCCCTTCGGAAGAGCGACGCCTTTCTTTTCAAGATAAAATTAATACATGCTTACTTGTACTAGTCAGGGTAGGCATCATCATTCTTCATTAAAAAAAACAAAACTCCCCAAATTGTAAAGGCTTGTAATAATGAGTTTATTTTTACATTTATGACGTGGCCCTTGCGGCTTGGCTGGGCCTCTACTCCCCACGGCTTCTCACTTCAGGGTCTCGGCTGATGGAGCGGCCGCTTTCTCCGGCGTTGCTGGGTTTCACTGCAGAAGGAAAGTGCTCTGGAGAATCTTGCGCCAGCAATGATACGTTCCAGCCTGGAAGGGACACATGCCATTTCATTCATTAGACAGAACCAATCAGACGATGCCACCAAACCACAAAGGGTCCTGGTGCATGTGATTCTTTCACGGGCTCCCAAGACAGGCAACTTCAACAATGCGATGAAGAGATTCATGGATTACCTTACTGTAAAAATTCAAGTAGTAGCAAAGTATGTCACTCAGAAATACCCCAGAGATAACCAGTGTGTTTAAGTTGGTGTATATTTTCTGCTCTTAGGGAAATACGCATATGCACACGCACACTTTGATTTTAAAGTATCCCAATAGAAATGCCACTCCCCAATCTGCTTCCCCCTGCCCTAAACCATACAGCACAGTCAACCTTGTCAAGTCTCCGTGTCAAGATGTGTAAGTCTACCTCACACCTTCTAACTGATGCATACTACTCCACTTTACGGATGAGCGGTAGTTTGTTTCATTAACTCCCTGCAGGTGAACATTTAGGTTCTTTCCAAATCAATACTCTTTTTAAACAAATATTGTATTTACTTATTTTTAGAGAGAGGGAAAGGGACTGAGAAAGAGAGGGAGAGAAACATGATGTGCAAGAGAAACATTGATTTGTCGCCTCTCCCATGGCCCCAATTGGGGGGTGGGGCATTGGGCTGCAGCCTAGGCACGTGACCTGACCTGAATTGAACCTGCAACCTTTCGGTCTGTGGGAGGATGCCTAACCCACTGAACTACACCAGTAAGGGTGCAATCCGTAGTCCTGAGTGTACATTTTAGCCAGCCATAAATGTTTGTGACTGACGAAATAAAAATGACAAGACACGACTGAAGGAGGATAACCAATCACCAGTGATTTGAGATTCCAAACATGTGGTTAGGAAAGAAAAAAATATTCAAACCCTTTTCTCATGGTTCAGCATATTACAGAATGGCAACAAAGGCAATGGAATTCTTCATTTTATCTTAATGTAGCAGGTCATTTACATTAGTGTTTCTAGAGCTCCTTTAGACTCCCATATTTTTTTGATATGAGATTTAACATCCCGTCTCCCAGCCTGTGGAAAAAAAAGGCACATTGTAGTATTATTGCCCTATCTGCAAAGTCTGAAGTTTCTGAGAAATGAACACGATGGTAATGTTACTCCTCCTTGATTTTTATCTTCAGTTCCAGTTCCTTACCATATATAGATGAGAGCGACTAGTTATTTAAGTGAGAAATCTGATTCTAAAGATAGGCTTTTAGCAGCTTAAACCAATCAGGACTACATCAGCTTGAACAGCTCGTGACTCTGACTATGAAGGTGTTCATTGTCTCAGGAGGAGGCTGGCTTTGGCAGCCCTCGGTGTTGATGGGTGAAGCCCTATGCAGTTGGTGGTGGTGGTGGTGGTGGTGAGGGGAGGTTACTGCAGAAGATAAATGAGTTCCTCAACATATGAACTTACTCTCCAGGCTACTCAGCTTGGCTTAGCTCTGCAGACAGTTGCTTGCTGGATTCTCACTGTGAGACAGCCAGCAGCATGCTTGGAGCCCTGCAGGAAAAATAAACCCCACTGAACCTGCCAATATACTAGGGAGGGCTTGAGTAGCCTTAGTAAATTCTAAATCAGGGGGAAACAGTGGATAGTGTTAAATATAGATTGGTGCCTATTGTACATGCTTACATGCATGAACTTTGTAAAGACTCATCACAAAAGGCAACTAAAATAAAAATAAAAAATCTTTAGGCTGCTCTCTTTGTTATTCAACTTAAAGTGTATGTGGTATGATAGCATATTTTAAAAATATGTTCCATTTCAGCAATTTTGTTTACATATTTATTTTCTTAGCTTTTCTCTGTATGTGTGTATGCATGTGTGTGTATGAGAGAGACAGAGAGAGACAGACAGACAGAGAGCAAGCACACTCTGGTGTCACTTTTTCTTTAAATGATATTTTTGTTTGCTTTTCAGATTCCTCTTTAAAAAAAAAAGGATTTTATTTATTTATTTTTAGAGAGAGGGGAAGGGAGGGAGAAAGAGGGAGAGGAACATCAATGTGTGCTTGCCATTCGTGCATCCTCCACTGGGGACCTGGCCTGAAACCCAGGCGTGTGCCCTGACTGGGAATCGAACCAGTGACCCTTTGGTTTGCAGGCCAGCACTCAATCCACTGAGCCACACCAGCCAGGGTTGTTCTTACCTCTTAACTTCTCATAAGGCTACTAACCCAATCACGAAGGCCCCCGAATTCATGTCTTCATCTAACCCTAATTATCTCCCAAAGGTCTCATCTACAAATGCCACCCCATTGAGGAGCAGGATGTCAACATGTGAACGCAGGAGGGATAAAAACCTTCAGTCCATATTAAGGAGTGTTAAATTCTTTGCTTGCTATTCATCCCCCAAGGGATTCCTAGAAAATGGGAGTTTAAAAAATTTTTACTTGGATAATTTCTAGCCTAAAAACTTCTACTTTAAACATGATGCACATGCAAGCCTCGTTTTCCTCTTCATCTTGCACTGGGTCGAGCTTCCCTACTTTTATTCCCACTCTCATTCTTCACATCAAATCCCTGCAGATTTTTTTAAATGACGGATTCAGATGAAGATTAAAGGAAGAGGTGATGAAAACCAGTGAAAAGCACATTTGAGATACTGAGCCCAGGGGGCCAACCCTTAGATACGCTCCTGCTTGCCAATTTCTCTATTACCTCTACTATCCAAATCTTTAATTTGACTTCATGTTGCTATCTACTGGAAGTCCCACAATTAAAGGACCATTTTGGCTAACAAGCACTAGCTTTAACACGCAAATATTTGTGTGTGTGTGTGTGTGTGTGTGTGTTTAGGAGGAGAATGCCATGTAACAAACTACTAATTATACCTGACAGTCAGGGATATTGGTTAATCCAAGTTCTTTCCTTGCTGGCAGGTGAGACCACAGAAGTCGTTTGAAGGGGGACGAGATGGAGCGTGGAGTAGAGGATGTGGGAAGGTCAGAATGTGGCACCCATGTGTTCACACCGGTACCACTCAGCACCTTGAGAAGTGCTGGTCCCATAATGAACACTAAATATTTGTTGGATGAGTGAAGCAAAAAAGTCCTGTTGAAGGATCTTTGTAGACTAGGATACTAGAAGGTGGGTCTTGAGTCTTGTAAAAGGAAACCCGCATAACATAACAACGTCCTCTCACCTTTGCCAACATTTCCTGAGTGGGACTCCTTGTTGTTCTTCCTTTTCTTCTTTGTCAGTTCTCGCTGGCCTTGATCCGGGAGGCTATCATATCTGTTGCTATCACTGTAGATTAAACTGTTCATTCCCTGTAATTTGCACTTGACAATGAACAAGGGAAGTCTCTTGCAGGAAAAGGATGCAATTTTAGGAATACAGGGAAGGCAATTACTGATTGATGTCTGAAATCTTACATAGAGCTTCATTTCTCATTCTATTTGGTAATATAGCAGAAGAGCACTAGACACTTGGGTCTAGCATTTGCTTCACCCCAAATAACTGAGTGGTGTGGCCCCCAGCACTTCTCACACCTTGCTTTTCTCAGATTACTCCCTTAGTCCCTTTTGAATCTAGCAACAGTGTTTTCTGTACAAAGCAGACACTCAGAACCTAGTATTATTGTTATGTAGATGGGTTTCAAGTGATGTCATTCCAGACCGGATTTACTACGAACATTAGTTATCTTGTTATATTACTTATTTTGGAAGTAAGAGAGTCAAGGCAGATATGAGTAGCTTGTTTATTTTGTGTTTCATTCTTTAAGTTTAATGAACCATTAAATTAGAATAATTATGCATGGAAAGGAAGTTAAGACGAAGGAGGAACTAATAATTTTGACCAAATAAGGAGTTCTATGTGCCCTTACTCAGGAGAGAGCAGCAGAATCTGGGGAGCGGCCGTTCTTGCGCACGATGCTGCGTGTTCTGACTGAGGACATAAGTCAGCCTCTCAGGGTTTCGGTGTGCTTCTCTGTCCAGTGACGGCTTTCAACTGGACGATCTCTAAAGTCGTGTTTTCCTTCCTTTAACTTGGTTATTCAAAAACAATTACTGAGGGCAGTCCGTGGGCCAAGCATGGAGTGCTTGGGCTTCTCTAAGGGCTGGGGATACAGCTTTCAGTATAACAGACAAAAATGCTTGCTCTGTTGGAGTTAACTTTGTAGATGGAGGATACACAAGAGTCAAATACATAATAAAAACATAAACATGAGCATATACAAGGGTGGGCAAAAGTAGGTTCACAGTTGTAAGTGAAACACAGAGCTTACTCTTGTATTATTATTATTTACTAATTATTGTGTTACTTTCCATACAAACAACTGTAAACCTACTTTTGCCCACGCCTGTGTGTGTATTTCAGAGGGTGCGTCAGCATGATGCTTTTGAGGTTCACCCATGATGCTTTGTGTAACCGTGTTTTGTGCCTTTTTATTATTGGCTAGTATTTTGTGTATAGATTTATATGGATTTTAAAAGGGATCTTGCATAAATTAGACCCTCCCCTCACCCCCAAAATATGGATCTGAATCTTGCTACTGAAAGGGAAGTGTGGAACTAATGAATGAAACCATGTGCCTGGCAACCTCACTACTGGATTAGCCATCACATTTCTCCCATTTTAGGGACACTTTTTACTAGTGTAAGTGAACAACTTTGTCCCTCTGAGTGTCAGTAGGAGGCCCCATCGTGACAGTGCCTTGACCTTGCCCCACAGACACTTGGCTATCGGTTCCAGAGTTCCAGTCTTAGGGATGAGACCTGCCTAGCCTTTCCTACCACCAATAACATAGTTTCTTAGCCATCCATCAGTCAGCCAGTTCCTTTGCCCAAACTGTAAGTACTGCAGGATGGAGCAGTAGTCCCATGTCCCTGGCTGCTGCAGGTATGAGGCGCACAGGTGGTAGTTTTTATATTAGCAGGTAAAAAGATTCCACTGGGGTTGGTGAGGTTCCCAGGCTCCTCCTTCGGTTCTCTGCTCTTTTCTTGTCCTCCCACTCGTTGGTTTGCATGTCGAGGCAGACAGAGCTGACGAAGCTAGGGAAACTGCTCACTTTGGGCTCATCTTGGAGAAGCAGCTGATCTTCCTTTTGATCAATTAGTGAGCACAGCCAGATTGGATAATCCAGGGAGGTGATTATGACATGAAAAAAGCATATCTTAGAGGTGTTTGGAAATGCATAACTCCAAGTACACAATTTTAATTACGTGATAAAAGAAAGTATTTTCCTGGAGAAACAGAAATTGCATTCTGACAGGGGAGTTGGCATGGTGTCCAGTTAGCTGATTTTCAGCCTCTTGCAGACATTACTTTGCATCCCCGGGGCAGCGAAGAATGCCATTACCAGTGGGAGAGGTGTGGGATTAGTTGGTGGCACTCTTTAACAACTCTGCTTTAGCCGTTCGCTCAGACAATCTTCCTGAGCAGCAAGGAGAAAAGCAGCAGGGCAACCGTGGAGTGTGCAGCTGGAGGGTCAGTTTTATCTGGCTTCTCTTTCTTCCCCATGATAGAAGGATTCCTTCTCCCCTTTTAAAAATCCAGGCTTCCAATGGATGAATGCACTGTGGTATAGTCATGTAGTGGAGTAATATGTGACCATCAAAATGAATAAATCAGACCAACATGTGTCAAAGTGGATATATTTTTAAAGCTATGGAGTAGCCCTGGCCAGTTGGCTCCTTTGGCTGGAGCGTCGTCCCACACACCAAAGGGTTGCGAGTTCGATTTCTGTTCAGGGCACATGTCTAGGTTGTGGTTCAATTCCTGGTTAACCAATAGATGTTTCTCTCTCACATCGGTATTTCTCTCTCTCTCTCTCTCGAATCAACCAAACATATCCTTGGGTGAGGATTAAAAAAAGTGTGAAGTAAAAAAGACCAAATTACATATGTACAATATGATACCATTTATGTAACATTTAAACATATGCAAAATAATTTTGTGTGTTGTGTAGGGAAATTTATATGTGTATAAAGGTATAAAGGCGTGATTCAGGATGATAACCACCAAGCTCAGAATTAGGGTTCCCTCTGTGGGGGGTGGGGAGGCATGCATTTGGGAGGGGCTCACAAGGAACTCCAGCTATGCTTGTGGTATTTAAATGTGTAACCAGGTGGCAGTCCCAAAGGTGTCCTATATTGCTATTCATACATTTTTTTATATTCAAAAACATTTAAAAATAAATTTTAAATTATTACAATAGGACTATTGTTGATTTTTTATTCTGTAAATCATTATACTTCTAAAGGCTTATTTAATATTTATTCATTTTCACGAGTTGCCTAATTTCAGATTTTGGCAAAGAAATGTAGTTTAGGAGGAATGTTCTTTGACTTCAAAACTTCCAAATGTCAATGAATTGTTTGTTCTTAGAAGACAACAAATACATGAAACAAATACATGATAGTATGTCAACCTAATTAATGATGTGGAACGCAGGATTTTACATAAATGTCGCTGTAACCCTTTTCTCAAAGAGTTCTGTAATTTATGTGAATTGATGAAGTATTTATTGAGACTACTATGTCCATTGCGCCATAGAAGCTGTCATGGTGGGACAGGGGTGGAAAAAATTTTCACTTTACAAAATGTGGAATATAAAATGAAAAGCAGAAAAAGCCGCAGTGAACTCCAGCCAGTTTCCAAAGAGGAAATACAGCAAAATACAATGGACAAGAACCCACTGGGAGCAGCTGTACCGGGACGGATGAGTGGGGTTTGCTGAGTCACTCCGGCGCTGTCCCCATTTGGAACAGGGTGGCGAGGGCTGGATTTGGGTCAGGAGCTTCCATAGCTGAGCTCTAACCTCTGAAACTGTCAAGGCTATCTGTACTTCTCCCCCACCCCACCCCCGCCCCCCATTCCCAAGGTCCTATTGCTTACATTCTGGGAGAAGAGCCCTTGGAAAATCTGCAAAAGCTACTCTGAACTGGGGGCCCCACTGGCCTGGCCCAGAGGGCGGGCAGTGCTGGCAACAGTGTGTTTTAGGATGCAGGCGGCACCCTCGGAGAACGGAGATGGAAAGGCAGAGGAAGAGAAATGATGCAATTTCTTTTCCAGCTAAGGAGAAGGATAGCAGAAATGAACGCGATCTGTGAGGAAATTTATATTAGGGGATAAACAAATGAGTTCTGTGCCCGCCTCTTTAAGTCTCTTCAATGCCATGTTCATTTCTCTTTTTTGATTACCAGGTAGTGTTGTCCTCAGTCTCCTGGGGCATACTTCTTTCCCGATCTGGCACAAACTACCCCTCAGGGCTTAAAGACAAGTGGATGACAGATGATCAAGGTTTGCATCTCTTAATCAAGCTGCCTCACTCGCCCATCTAAAGACCTGTTTAAAAAACACATCCAGCAGGGCTCAGCCTCCAGTGCGCACAGCTTATTTACTCCAACTTTCACTTTTGAAAAATCTAAAAGAATTCTCATGCAGGCTGTGACCAAAGAAGAAGGCAAACTAAACATTTCCTATGCAAGGGATGGATACGTCTTCATTTTAAATTCAGTTGCTGCTGTCTTGACCTTTCTGCCAACTCAAGGATGTTTGTAGGTTAATACCGGAAATGCAAACTGGTGTGGCCAGAGTGCTTTCTCTAAATGATGCTCTTTAGGTAGTTCTTCATTTGTTGCATGATAACGACTACTGTCTCTGTTGCTTTAGGCTTAAGGAAAGTGCTCTAGCACCTTCCCCGTTCTGTTTTCCTGCTGAGCCTCCACCCCGTGTCCAGCCTTGGGCTGGGTCCTTTCTACCCGATGCCACCCCTTCCCCACGGTAATAATTTTCTTTATTACACTTCCTTTTCTCTAGCTTACTTTATTGTAAGAATATAGCATATAACACATAAAACATACAAAATATGTGTTAGTCAATTGTTAATGTTATGCATAATGCTTCCGGTTAACGGTAGGGTTAAGTTTTTTTTTGGGGGGGTGTCAAAAGTTATACACAGATTTTTGACTGTTCAGGATGTCGGAGCCCCTGACCCCCACATTGTTCAAGGGTCAACTGTACTTTCCAGTATTTACCCTTTGTGGGAGGATTTTGGTTGTTTCTCTTATCATTACACGGGGACATCAACCTGTAGAGTTTGCTATCTTAGCTCGTGAACCTTTGGACACAGTGAAGTTCTAAGTTTTGGTCTCGGCAGAGATGGAAGTGTGGCAATAAGACATGTGAACATTACACCTCCCCCCTGTAGGCTCTTCTGTGGCTGGGAAACGGCTTCTCTGTGGCACAAAGGAGACTTTCTATCTGCTTCTTGGAAAACTTGTGTAAAATGAGGCCCTATCTGCAGTTATTTTGGGAGGGCAAAGGGTGATGCTGCCTATCAGCTCGCACTTAGTGATACGTGTTAATCTATGATTTACGCAACCTGACACTGGCGTTCATTTAGCTTGGATTACAAGCGAAGTAATTCGCTCCTTAATGAAGTGTCCCCTGCATGACACACTGACCATGTGAGCTGACAGTCAGCGCTTTACCAACCGCCTAGGTTACGATTTCTTTCGTCATTGAAAGCAGGCTGTCAGCCAATAAACTTAAAACGAGACCCGCCGACCCGCCATTCTTCCAGAAGCACTTCATTGGTGCATCCAAGAAGTACACATTAAATCAGCCACTGTTATGGAGGGAAAGAGTAAAATAAAGAAATGCACGTATTCAGGGTTGTTCAGATGAAGGGCTTTTCCATGCATTTACACAAGGTCCCTTCAACTTTTCATTTTGAAGATGTCAAACCTATAGAAAAGTAGACTATATTGTACCATGAATATCTGTATACCTTTCACCTAGACTCACTGATCATTAACATTTTGTCATGTTTGTGCCCCTTCCTCCTTTTTGTTGGTGTATATGTGTATGTGTGCTTGGATTATTTTAAAGTAAATTACAGGCAGCATGACATTTCACTCCCAAATACTTCAGCGTGTATGTATTCTCTAAGAATCGATTCTCTCATATGACTAGACTGCCAGTATCATGCAGTAAGAAAATGAACAGTTTGATAATTATAATCTAATAGGTAGTGCATATTCCAGTTTCCCCAACTGTCCCCAGAATGTGTTTTAAAGTTGCCTTTTTAAAATCCACAATTCAATTAAAACGTACACCTTACATTTGGTTGTAAAGCATTTATACAGGATGTTATGAGTACAAATGAAAGGGCAGGAAGTTTGATCCACAGTGACCTGACAGGTTTAGTGATAAAGTTCTAGTAAAATATTTCTAATAGATTCCACTCGTGAAATATATATAACCTACATTAGTGGTTATTTTTTCCTGAAGTTTTTCAGTCTATTCCCATTTTACTATATGTAAATTGGTGGGCATGTGGAAATATTATTACCTATAAGTAAAAAAACTTCAAAATAGTTGTAGGGCTAAACTCTCGATTAACAGGATTCATCCCAGTTCCCCGGAAAAGGGGAAGAGGATCTTGCACTTTCTTGCTTAAAGCAAAGTTTTTCGGAGATATGTTTAGAATGAATTATAAGTTTCAGATAATTGAGTTTTCTTTTAATTTAGACTTTCTACTTATTCTCTTGAAAGCAAAATGTACTATAATTAAAACTGGAAAGAAACGTTAATTTCAGAGACTCCTCACTGGGGCGAATGATGGTTTTATTACTGCTGGGGATGTCCCGAGATCAAGTTTAAGAGAACGTGGCTGAACTCAGTACTGCAGATGCACCTCGGCAATCATACGTGTCCAAGGTCTAGTTAAGTGGAGAGATGGTCACTGCAGGCTTGACTTAAAGGAAGTATTGAGAAGCTTCGTTTCACGAATTACAGTTTGTGTGGATCTTATGCACTTTGCCATATTTTCATTAGCAGGAGAAAACTATTGTGGAAACTAGGAGAGGGGAATTGTGACCTTTTATGTTTACTTTGTAGAAGACTGTGACTTTGTTTTTAAAAAAGCAAAACAATATTATCCTCTTCCATATTAAAACATAAAAATGTTCACAATCAATGCAATATATTTAAAAACAAAACAAAAACCCTTGTCCATTGGTGATTGTTACTGAATTTTAAAATTACGTAGCTAGATGTTTTTCCCACATTATGTTTAAGAGTGAAAAATAACACATTTCATCACATTTAGGACATATTTTTCACCTTTTAATATCTGAAATAAGGCTGTATCTTAAAAGAAGTGTCATGAAAAAGTAAAAAGTGGCAGTAATTTTTCATTTCTTAGTAATAGTACATAAAATAATTGTCCCTCATTAAGCTAAGTGACATTAGTCAGACAAGAAAAAAAGACAAATACTGTATGAGATCACCTTTATAGTAAATCTGAAAAAGTCAAAACTGAACAACAGTAAGATGGTGGTTACCAGAGCATGGGTGGGGGGCAGACAAGACTGATGGTGTTTAGGGGCTTCCACTTGTCATGAGTAGTAAATAAATAATAGAGCTCTAATGCACAGTAAGGACTATAGACAAAATATTATACTATAATTATATATTAATAATACAATAAATATTGCTACAATGGCAATCATATTACAATATATAAATGTATCAAAGTAACATGCTATACACCTTCAACTTATACACTGCCACATATCAAATTTATTCAATAAAAAGTAATTGTGCTTCTTATTGTTGACAGCTTCTTAGTTTCAATGAAGTATAATACTCAACGACACAATGTTATGCTATACCTACTATGAGTAATCTGTAACAAAAGGGACATAGTTTTTATGAGGGTTCTAGAACTATTTGTATCACTGAGAAATTAGATGTGTGGTCCTAAAAACCTTGTAACAGAAAGGGTGGGATATTGTTTGATAAATCAACAAAATTAAACTAGAGTTACTAAAAAATATCGGAGGCTGATTTATCAAGTGCCTTTTTGAGGAATATAATTTAATGGTTTTAATCTAGTCAGCTTCTGCATTTCCATTTCTGGTTTTGTTGGATTTATTAGAGAGTATCAACTTTACATTCAGAGTGTCAACCAGTTCCTATCATCAGAAATAATGCTTTCAGTCCTGGCTGGTGTAGCTCAGTGGATTGAGCGCGGGCTGGGAACTAGAGAGTCCCGGTTCGATTCCCAGTCAGGACACATGCATGTGTTACGGGCCAGGTCCCCAGTGAGGGCCATGTGAGAGGCAACCATACATTGTTCTTTCTCCCTCCCTTCTCTTCTCTCTGAAAATAAGTAAATAAAATCTTTAAAAATAAATCTTAAAAAAAAAGGAATAATACTTTCAAAGTCCAGGTAAAGTATTAAAACTAACGGAATTCTCCTATTGGAAAATACGTGGTGTCTCAGGGAAAACAGCTGTTTCAACATTGACGAGTGAGTCTGGGCACCCAGGATAATGGAGTGCTGTTACAGACAGCAGATGGGGGTTGTCATGAGGTGTCCCTGCCTGTTCTGTCCACAGGGCCTCCCAGGTACACGCACAGGTTCTGGGCACTCCATACACTTTTTATGTAGTTTAGGGTTATTCTGGCCTCTTGAATAAAAGTTCTGTGTTTAATATATAGCTTCAAAGTGCTACATTGCTGTCACTAACAGATGGACAAAATTCACACGCGGCCCAAGTCAGCCTGGCTGAATCGGGCTGAAACCCTAGAATATTAATTCAGCATGAGCAAAAATACCTTAATCGTTTCATGAGAAAGCAGACTCTTCCACACAATTTCCCATAATGCATCCAAGATCTTTTTAGAGAAACATTTGGTCTCAGATTCCTAGACATGAAGGACAGTATGTCAGGGGCCTCACTTGGTAAGAAAATTTGAGTTTTTGTTTTTAAGTCACTTTTCTTAAAGTAGACCTACATACAAAAAATACATACATTTACAAGCCTAGAGAGTTTTCACAAACTGAGTATATGTGTACAACCAACATCCAGCTCAAAAATCAGAACGTTTCTAACAGGCTGGTAGCCTTCCGCATGTCCCTTCATGCAGCCGCCCGAGGGGCCTTCGGCACCTTACTGATTTGAATCTCCAAGCATAAGCTAAGCTTGGTCTGCATTTTGCCCAGCACCATTACTTAAATGGCCACAAACTCGTTTTCATTTTTAGGAACACGCTCCGTGCGGAAGGCACTGCCTCTTCATTCCTACATTTCTCAAAGCCGTCTTCGAAGGGGTTAGTTGACATGATTGGAAAGTGACCCCTCAGATTTTTCACAGAAAATTCTCAAGTGGTAGCAGATGTGGTTTCTTCATCTTATGTTTGCATGGTAACTGTAAGGGGCTTCTGGGAAGAAATAAAATAGGGTGTTTGGGGGTGTCTCCCAACAGAGTTATAATAGAGACAGAAGAAATCATCCTGGAGCAAGTAAACAGCCATGTTGATATAGGATCTCAGTTACGGCAGAAGGAAAACTGGGCTTTTCTGAGTCCAAGAAACAGAGTATTTAAAGGCATTAAATGCTGGCAAAATCTATAGCCGGGAGGAGATCTTGGATAAGCAACTCTTCAAATGTGCAAAGGTAATGTGGACTACTTTCTGTAGCCCTCAGTCTTACTGTCTACTGAACTCCCAAATATGATCAATGCTAGGATCAGGAGAATCACCCCGAGAACTAGTTTGGGTTCCCTTTTTCCTAATGGACAGCAAGAAAGTTGGGGAGGTCAATGAGTCTGCTCTCCATGCGAAAGGATTGGCATGAAAGGAAGTGGATTGGAACCATTGACTCCTTCCCACAGGGCTGTCAATACAGACTTTAGAAAAATAATTCTAGAGATGTTACTGTTTGACTCCGAGGCTTTGATTGTGCATGGCATGGGGATGGGGGCAGGGCTGAGCATGCCACTGGAGTCTGCAGCTGATGCATGTCCACCATTCGGAGAACTGTATCCCCTGCCTGTATGATTTAGCATGACAACCAGATTACATTTATACAATTAATTAATGTTTGCTTGACCACTTTTATCCAATTTCTTTCCATAGCACATAAAAGAGAACTTGACATAAATTTCTCTTTCAAAACAATTGACTTAGCAACTGCTGACCTTCTGTTCTGTCATTCTAAGGATTGATTGGATATTGCTGAATTGTTTCATTCTACAGTAATTAAACATAAAATTAATTATGCTAGTAACCCATTATTTCTCTGAACCAAGGACTAAGTCATTCATTTTCACTTGGTTACCCTGAGAATCAGCCATCAGATGTACAGGGGAAAAAATCATATGTCACAAACAGAAGCTAAATATTTTAAGGTGCATGTTAATGCCTAAAATATAATCTGAAAGCTTCTCATTTCCATATGCACAGCATATTGAATTTGTTTAATGTAATTTAGGCCATAAATCTTTTACCTTATGATATGGTCATTTAAATATTTTCTCAGGTGGCTAATCATTTGAAAAACATGTCAAAGAAGAATCTATGTTAAGAAGGAGAGACCGATGGATAACAGCTACGAGCGTCAGTGAAGTCATCATGGATCTCTTAATTCTTGATTCGGTTTGCTGCTCAACCAAAATGAAATTTAGTTCACAAGCCATTTTCTTTGTAAGTTTTGTGTAGAAAATGCTTAAAATTGCCCTGATATGATGAGCACCGACTCTGGCCCTGAGAGGCGGCACGCAGGTCTGACAGGACTGGATTACAAAAATGTACCTGCTGGTGGGAACAGAATAGGTTTTGTGGTTTTCATTAGTGCAGGTCCTATTAATTTAATTAACATGATTGAGGATGTTATCACTAGGTGGGGCAGCAGACACCTAGCCTTGACCTGCCACTCACCCATAGGCTATAAAATGATGCACCTGACAAATGGGTATGCAATGTCGTATATTTCATGTTTGGAATTGGCCTTTTGCTATGGGTTTCCCTGCGGCTTTGGGATGTATTCTGAACTTCATGAGAGGAAATTCTTGTGCTTTTCAAAATTCACGACTATGATCAGCATTTTAAATATCGAGCAGATTCTTGTATGTAGTTTGTATTTGTATGTAGTTTGTGCAAAACCTTGTGCAATTTGGACTGCCGTGGTTTCTATTCCTTCCCCAGCTGAACAGCCTGCCCTGGCAATTGTGCCCCTCCCCTCATGCCAAGACTCTTAACCTGACCTGCCTGTGGCTCTAGCTGAGCTGTGAGTCACGGTGGCTCGCTATTCTGGCCACAAGAGCGGGTCTGGGGCCCAAGAGAGACAATTAACAGCCCTTTTCAGCATTTGTCTAGTTGGAAATGAGAGAGGAATGTCCCATGGCAAACAAGCTGCCTACCCAATATTTATTCTCCTCTTTTTTCTTATGAACATAATCCCATTTTTTTTAGCGTGGGAATATTCCCAGTTGAAAATATTCATCTCCTCACACCTTCCTGGAGTCAAAGATGACCATGTTCCCCACTCCTGGTCAGTGAGATAAAAGCGGAAGCCCACTGCGTGGGACTTCTGTAAAGTTATTGTTCTGATAAAAGGTGTCACACTCAGCCAACAAGTGACTTTTGACCTTGCTCCTCTCCCTTTTTCTGCTTGAAACTTGCACACAATGACATGCCTTAAGCCTGCGAAGAACAATGGGGCAGGAATTGGGAGGACCTTGAATCACGGAATTGTCACAAGGGGCTGCACCAGCCATAGTCCGCTCAGCTTCATAATTCTTGCTTGGTGAGAACAATAAAATCTTGACTTAGTTATGCTACTGTGTGTAAATCGCTGTTATATTCAAAAGGACATGATCCTAGTGGGTATAGTCCTTTCCCTGTGTTGGGGAGGCTTTACAGAGAAGGTCAAGCTGAGGAAATGGAGTCAAGTCACAAAATAAGTCAAGAGACCAATAACAAATGCAGGTCTTTTTTGGTCCAGAATTTCTGTGAGGCCTTGAGCTGTATTATACGAACCAATGGAACTCTGCTCTGCTAAAGTTTCTTTAAGTTTGGGTTCTTTCACTTGCAAATAGAATAATTCCTGGTGATATGAAGTAAAAATAAACACACTCTCCATGCAACAAATATCCATATCCCGTTAGTGTTCTTTCAACTTCCCATCTGCTGGGATGGAAGGAGGAAACTTGGGTTCTTTGCTTGATGGTGCTGGATTAGGGGCTTGGATGTCACTAACATTCTTCAGCCTGGGTTCCCTTATCTTCAAGATAATGAAAGTAGCTTAGACAACCCCTGGGGGTCTCCTCAGTTCCAAATGATTATGATTCTCTGCTTGTTTGGACAATAGGGGCTGGTAGGACGAGTATGCAAAATATAAATCAGTAATAAAAGAAATGCATTTAGGAATTTTTCATGAATGCCTATGCCTACAAATTAATGAAAAGGAATGAAGTTATGGCATGAGTAGGAATTCACTGTGGACACGGTCACACAGGTCCGAAGGGTTCTGTGTCGATGACGGTGGCATGTTCAGAGTGAAGGAACGGCACAGGCTTTCCTGAGGATTAAATTACTTCTAAGCATCAAATTTTTCATCTGAAGAGGACTTTCCTCATCACATAACCATCATCATAGTAACAATAATTACAGATAACTATGTACTATGATCTCTGCTACATATTTTACATGTATTCTCCCATTTTCCTCATCATAATGTTTTGAGAGATAGATCATATTATTTCCACTTTATAGCTATTTGCTTTTTTAAAGTTATAATCTAAAAAAGTCCCCATTTGAAAATAGGTGGAGCTTAGTATTTGCTTTAAAAAAAAAAATAGAGCAGAGAAATCTCAGTACCAAAGCTATTTCTCAATTTTCTCACTGAATATTAAAGTAAATAATGGCTTCCAAATGAAACGTTGATTGGGAGTTAACTTTGAAACTGCATCTAAAACAATTTAGTTTAGTACTATACCAGAGCAAGAGAGATTTTTTCTGCTGTGTGGGTCAGTGGAAATTCAGAGGTACTCATTGAAGCAAAGTTGTCTTTACCTGGGAGAAGATATGAGTTGAACAAAAATCTATATTCAAAATTGTCTTTGTAACAAATGTTGAGTTAGACCTAATAGCCATCATACGGCTTTTGTCCAGACCGTTTGTGCCTTGTGCACTGGGTTGTGAAGGGAGACAAGACTAACTCTTGTTGAGTCCCTTCTCAGAGGCAGACCTGGGCTCGGTTCCCTCTGCCATGCATTTCATGTACTCTCCAAGGCAGTCCAGGGATTCCATCTTACAGAGGAGGACCAGAGAGATTAAGCAACTTGCTCAAGGCCACACAAGCAGGGAATGACGGATGGGGCTGTGAGTCCAGGTCCGTCACGCGCTGGAGTCCAAGCTCACACCGCAAGCGGGAGTTTGGTATGTCAGTTTTCCAAGCTCCATGGTGAGAACCACGGAAAAGTCTAGATGTCTAGTGAGTAAAGGCAAATCTGAGCTGTAGACTGTGACTGGTTTTGTACTCTGAGATGACAATGAGCTAAGAATAAAGAGTTTAACCTGAAGAAAATGAGTAGATGGGGCTATATAACTAAATCTGTTGCTCTTCTCCATTGGTTTTCTCTGGGAGCTCTGGACGTATGTTGAAAGCAACCTTTTGGTAAGTTTTACTGAGTTGGTATTTGGTCTTTTTCTCCAAAGGAAATAGAAGTAACCCTCTTGATTTGGTGCTTTCTTAGCACAAGGAGTAGAAAATCAGAATAGCAAGATCCCCTGATCGATATGTGGTTTTGCCTCAAGGAAAGGGTGGAATCAAACCAATTCAGTGCCTTGTGAGTCTGATACACTCTCCTGGAAGTGAGAGAAAACAGAGAGAACAATTACATATCACTCGGATATGAAACAGAGTAACAAATATTTAGTAACCCAGTTCACCAAAGGTAGTGGAGTGGGTTTTGGGTCTACCTTAAAAGATCTGGTACCCCCTACGTATCTGTTTTTCCTTCCCCTTCATTGAAGTAAGGTTTATGACCTCTTAACAGCCCCCTCCCCAGGGAAGCAGATAACAAAAAATCCCTCTTAGGAACCCTCTGAGCCTATCTCAGTGCTCAGTATTCCTTATGGCAGGACATTTTCCCTCTCTAGAGCAAAAACTAAACCATTATGATGCAAGTTAGTTCTATTTCCTCTGTTCCCTCTAGTGAGGAGAAAGGACAGCTGTTTACCATCCTGCTGCGAGTGGAATTGAACACACCTGAACAGACAGGCGTCAGGTCACCTGAGGCTTTCCTCATTCAGACAAAATAGCAGTGATACGTCAGCAGTTCTCAAAGGGGTTCTCTGACCAGTGGCATCTGCCTCTGCTGGGAACCAGCCACATGGGCAAATTCTCAGGCCGTACCCCAGAACTGCTTCATCAGAAACTTGGAGCATGGGGCCGGCACTTGGTGTTTCAGCAGGTCTTCCTGGGGCTCTTCATGCTCCCTAATGTTTGAGAACTACTGGCATGGTAGATGTTTTGATCAGACATGGGCAATTATTACCAATAATAATCCAGCAATTCATAATTGTTTTTAAAGTTTGTGTGTATGTCTGTATGTAACCATGCATATATTCGTGTTTTTATTTGCGTGAGACTTGGTGGCCAGCAGTGATGCACAGATTGCTGTGTAATTGAAATCTAGCAGATATAGACGAAGGTACCCTCTGTCCAGGCACAAAGGTTCAGAAATGACAGTTTGATTGTGCCTACCTGGGTTTGTGTAATATGTGTTCAACTTATAAAAACAGGAGAAAATATAGATGAGAAAATAGATGATAATGCGAAACAAAACCCCTTCGAATAGATACCATTACTAACTTTTTATGTTCGCTCTCAGGGATGTATTTTGTTTCCTGTGCAAAGCAGAGAGATGTGTTCTCCCAAATGAAATTACACTATGCATATGGTCTTCTGACTGGAATTTTAAATTTAAGACTATGCAATGAATGCCAGCAAGACCACACACACACACACACACACACACACACACACACACTCATTTTTAACACATGGACAGATGCCTTCTGATAGACCATTTGGTTATTTTCAGTTTCACTTATTTTTTTTAAACTAGTGTAGAAAACTGAAGTTCCACTAAGTAGTGAATGAAGCGCTGAGATAAACCTTGCTATCTTCAGGCTTGCGTGGTTGGGACCTCACCGCTCCGTGCTCGCTTCGTCCAAGTCAGGGAACTGATTGTTGCCTGGGCTTCTGTCTCATTGCAGGGCCTTCCGGTGTGGGGGGATTTCTCTTAGGGATTCTTCGGCTTATAGTTAAATGTGATTGGAGAGAATTTTCTTAGCAAATACTAAAATGTGATGCCTTCTACCCACAGACAGTCCTCCTAATGTTAAGGAATGTATTTTGAAAGTTAGATCAGCTTGTATTTAAGTTGAATCGTTGATATTTCCCCATCGGTTGTGACTGCGAACACACACTTTTAGCACGGGTTTGGGCCCGGTTCACACCCGGGAGACGCGGTGGAACCAACCAGGGGCCTGAGCGTAGCACCGCGGCTTCGGCTCCACCACCGCGCAACGGAAGCAGGTCTGGGGATTTCAGACGCAGTCAGGTCTGTACGGAGGAGTTATGGCCCGAGAAAAATGTTGAGTTTTCCCAAACGTTTTGATTGCTGTGCTGCCGCACTTGCGCAGTTCGTAGCATCTTCGTTTTGAACCGTGCACTTCACAGACCCTTCCGTGGCACTGGGATCCACAGATGCGAAGCTGCCGTGGAACCGGGGCGCCCTACTTCTTTTAAACGTGTTTATTTTTTTCACTTTTTTTTTTATTGTTGTTCAAGTACAGTTGTCTCCACGTCCCCCCCACCACTCCCGCCTCCAGCCTGGACACTATCTTTAACTCCTATTAAAGCTGAATTATAGTGAAGGACCGTTTTTCACTCAAGTGGAGCTTGGGGGAGCTTGGCTGTATTAAAGTGGGATGCATGTCCTGAAATGTTACCCACGCCCCTTAAGTAGAGTCTTGCTTCGCGGATTGTATTGCTCAGTCCCCACAAGCCCCACCCTTAGAGAAGCTGAGAAAGCACATCAGGGTTGGAAGACCAGAGACACAAAGGGTTCCCAGCACTTTCACGTGCACTGCATCAGCCGTCATGGGAAGTGCGGCACAGTTTGTGCCTGCCTAGTCGCTGCTGCGTAACAACACCTGGCGCAGGTAAAGATTTGGTAAATACTTGCTGAAAGAGTGAACGAAGGAAAATATTTCCGTGACTCTTTCAGTGTGGGAGCCAGAAATGCCGCTTTAAATGTCAGCTGGAAGGGTAAAGAAGAAAGCTCGCAAAAAACTTTACAAAAACATTCATCCAGGCACATATCCCTATTAAAAAAAAAACTACTAAAAATATTTGTTTTGGGATCTCAGTTCAGGTTTTTAAGATGTTCCAAATGTTCCAAAAATATGGCATTTATTTGCTGAAGTCCAACTTTTAGTAATAAATATTTGCCAAGGTACATCTAGCCTAAATATCCAACAGCTTATTTAACAAAATAATGTGCCTAAAATAATCAAAAGTTCTCAAAGAACTATTGGTTATGACTAAGGTAGGCTATTAAGATCTGAAACACATCATATTATAAATCCTTTGAACCCTTAAAGATCTATTTTTATGTATTTTGCTTTGCATATTCTTCCTATTTTGAGTAGAAAAAACCTTCTCGCCATTTTATTTTCCCCCCTCGCTGTTACCTTAAAATGTAATGCGGTTTTTCTTTGAATAGAGTAGAAGAAAGATCTTGTTTCCAAACTAACTTGGAAAGGTGTAAGTTGTTTTAAAGTCAAACATTTCTTAGCAGACAGTGCTGAATTGCACAGGTATTAAGTCAAGATTCATATGAGTTGGATATGACCATTGGTCTAATTGGAAACACTGAGGCACAGAGAGGTTATATAACTTTCCCAAAGTCACACAGCTAGAGAAGAGAAGAACTGGGATTTAAACACAGATTGTTAGGCTCTAGTCCATGCTCTCACTCATGAAGTGTACTATAAAGCTTTTGTGGGATTATTGCTCTATTAGTTCATCCAAGGTCATTGCCTCCAACCATGGGGTCGGGGAGGAAAGGTTTCTGTTTGAGGATTTATGGATTTGAAGCTTCAGTGACTGCCCCAATTTTCTTTTTACTTGTATTAAAAGTTATGTGCTTGAAACCTGACATTTGTAAAGGATAATCATTTCTGAATTGGGAAGTGGGCTTTTTTCTACTATTAAAATGTGAATTTTAAAGGAATAAACAAATGTACTGAGAAAAATGTGATCTTTTGTATCTGAATTACAATTACTTACTTTTTTCTAATAGAAGTTAGCACCTCAGAGGGGCAGTTGGGAATGAAAGCTTGAACTAAAATTAAGATATTTGCATGCACCTCCCCCTTCTCATTTTGTTCTTTTCCTTCACCCAACCATGTAGAAAGTAAAACTGCCAGGAAGAAAAACAGGGAGAGTGATATTATTAAATATATGGCACAGCTGCTATTTTCATAGGTGCTCAAGTTGTTGGGAAGTGTTAACTTTCCTAGTTTTTACATTCTCTATGAAGCTGTATTCCCATTTTCCCCAAGATACGTGTACCACAACAGAGTCCAAGATTCCTAGGGAAAGAGGTTTAGGTCACTTCTCGTGTTTTAGGGAGGACTTTATGATGAAAGGGATAGAGAGTGGGGGCCTTCTACCTCCGGATCTGTCTTAACTGGGTATTCAATTGAATGAAATTTTTCATCGAAGGAGTACAGCTTTCCGATGTTATTTATTTTTTATGGTGAATCTTGTTCAACCTTCTTATAGAAAAGTAGAAAAAAAAAAAAAAAAAGGAACTGCCACGGTTTCGGCTTCCTGAAGAACAGAACTGATTTTGGCAGCTGCCCCAAACCATCTCCCCAACAAAAACCTACCAATTCTATTTTTTTTTAAATTAAAATCTGTAAGGAAAGATATCAAAACAAAGTGTTGAAATCATAAGAATTTTTTTTCAGAAAAAGTAAGGTTTTATGTAATTCAACTTGCAGACTTCAACACTTTGCAAATTAAGAAAGCAAAAAGTTAGAGACTTTCAACTGGAGTCGGTGGATAAAGCCTTGATCCTGAGCATGTAATGAACATATGCAAATAATAAAAAAATATTTTCCAACTGCCGATTCTTTTGCCACATGTTAACAAAGATTGTTTCAAATTTCAAACCAGTCACTGAAGTTAGTTTTACTTCCTTCTCTTACCTTAGTAAAAATATTCTAAATTTGTGTGTAAAACCCCCATATCCTTTTGGCTCTGACAGAGAGTTGACAAATACTGCAAACAAGCAGTTACAATCTGTCCTTGAATGATACTATTTGTACACATATAACCTTCAAGTCGATGTGAAGGTGATTATTTCCTCTGTCATTATCTTTCTTTTCCCCTTTACTCTTCAAAATCAAGTTGATAAGGAAAAAAAAATGACTAGACACAGCAGGATCTGGGACCAAGTCCCCTCTGTTTTCTACTTGGTAATATTCTAGGGAAGAGGCATTTCCAGGGGGAGCCGGTTGCTCCCGTGCATGCAGTGTGGAGGGTAGGTGGTCAGGAAGGAGGAGATGGGTGGGTGGAGCGGAGAGCAGAGAAGGAAGGGACCTCGATTGCTCTACCACGCACTGCTGGGGTTTTCAGATTAAGATGGGGGATTAAGGAATTTTACTCAGCAATTTGAGATGCTTTGTTAGGGACTGAGGAGATTTGAGCTGCTTTGTTCTCAAACCACATGTTAGTGAAAAAGCAAACAGGCACTTAATCCTGACAGACAGCAGAACTTGACATCAATTTGCCCCTTGGGAGGTGACCAGGAGTTCCCTGTGACCAGCCCTTGTTTTCCTGGAGCCTGACGCCGACATTCCTCCCTAACCTGTGTTTCTCAGCAGTGTGGCCGTAACGTCGGCAGTTGGACTGACCACGAGTTTCTAGATATTAGAGAACTGCGCAATGTTTTCTGAAGTCAGAACAAAAAGTATCTTTCAAATGGCAACTTAAAAGATGCCAAATATTTAAATGTATTTCAAACAGGTCTAATATTTTGGCCATTTAGTTTTTAAGTGAAATGTAGAAAGGCTCAGGTTCTTTCCTTTGAAAAGAATGAATGGTTTCTCCTAACAATAAAATCACAAGGTAACATATCAATTTTTGAGCCAATGCATGGTTGGCAAATACACATCAATTCTTATGCAGATCTTCGAAGGAAGTTCTACTGAATAACCAGTTATATTTTAAGATAAGATCCTTCAAAGTCACTGAAGTGGGACAAAAGCAAACAAAATGAATAGAGAAGAAACTAATGGCTTTTTGAATTGGATTTGATATGTTAGTAAACTTAGGTATATTCAGTTATATAGTATGGCATATAATCTGAAATTGTGGTGTAAGGGCTAATTTTGCCATCTTGTGCCACCCTTAATCCATCGACCTAAAATGCACTGGGATTTACTAAACTTTGACAAGCACAGGGAAACCATTTTAAAATCAGAAATGAGGCAAGACACTTGTAAAGCATATTTCAAAATAAAATCTTATTACATTAAAGAGATTTTCTAGTTGAATATTTAGATAATCAATAGCTCCTGTACTCTGGTAGGAGGAAAGAATCTGCTACATCCTAATAATTAACAACCAAGTGTTGCCACCAGTGCAAGGCTGTTACATGTTTGCACTATTTATACAGACAACTTTGAGTCCACCCACAGCTTCTGTCCCTTCCCATAAAAAATCAGGAAAACCTACCTCCTCATTAACTAATTACTAACCCTACCTCTACACTAACATTATAGGTGATTTTCTCCATGTGCTGTGAATTCAACATTTTCTTCTTAAATATCCATAGAGTTATAATTCAAATAATCATTCTGTCTTTGGTGAGACCCCCTTTATGTTTGAATAGCAGCAAAATCATTTTCAAATGACCATGAACACATGATAATAGCACATCTTGCACAAGAAAATTAGTATCACTTTAGATGACCAAAGAGAGATGATTGTCTGCAGTTTTAAAGCTTCAATTTGAAGAAAACATACCTTTGCTTTGACCCATGGAATAAAGACACCAAGGTGTGTGTTTTGTTGCTTGGTTGCCAAGTCTGAAGACTAGAGACCATTTTCAGTATTTTGTAGGTCTTTAATTACTTATTACAAATATGAGGGGGACAGAAATCTGAGATATAACATACTTTAAAGAGGCACACTTTCACTCATTACATTGAAGACAGCCTGTGGTAGCCTGTAGATGGCCTTAGGGGTGTCTTGCTGCTCTCTGTTTTCAGGAAGGTTTATCCAGCATACTGTAAGGATCGCGTGCGGGGTGATATGAAATCAGGAGCACAGTATTCATTCATTTAACTGGTACAGTAGAGCAAATTCGGGGTGACTCAAGGGACACAATGTCTTGTAAAACATATGTACTTAATATAAGGGTCATAAAACTTATTAAATTAAAAGCCAGGTTAAAAATAGGAAGAAAATTTATGCTGCTGTCTAAAATAGCAATAATTTCCCTTTGGCCTTTCCCTTTCGAAGTAATATGGATTCTGGTCAGGAGGAACAAAAAAAAGCCAACTTACGAAATCTTCATTTTGTAGGACCAAATGCAAATCTTCTTCAACTGCATCATGCCTTTTAATGGGCAAGTGATGTGGCTGAAAAACGGAGGAGGGAAAGACACAATGTGAAGCTGTCAACGGTGCCCCAGTGTATAGGCTGCAAGGCGGCATTGCTCCTGCGCCGGAACAGCAAACCCCATTAAGGTGAGCTGGCATCCAGGGAACATAGTTGAAGGAATATGAGACAATAGAAAGAGTATTTTTAAATAGTAGGTCTGGCTATGGAACACAGTGCAAAGAGGGTGTGGAATATAGACAGTCCTTTTCCTTTTGAACGGCCTGGTGCCGATTCTATTTTCCTGACTGCATCCTGAACAAAACCTGCTATCTTTGTTCTAGCAAAGTCTGGGTTGTACAAAATCTATGGAGACCAGAAAATTGAAGACAAGGTTGACCGCCTATTTGTGCCTCACTCTGCTGCCATTGGGCCACACTGGGGCAGAAAATGACATTACCCTGACAAACACCTTCAAGGGTTTGGGACTGAGGGTGGCCTCAGCATTTGAAGCATTTGTGTCCCTTTTTAAAAAAGAGAATTTATATATATATATATATTTTAAGATTTTATTTATTTACTTTTAGACAGAGGGGAAGGGAGGGAGAAAGAGAGGGAGAGAAACAGCAATGTGTGGTTGCCTCTCACATGGCCCTCACTGGGGACCCAGCCTGCAACCCAGGCTTGTGCCCTGACTGAAAATCGAACTGGGACCACTTGGTTCCCAGCCTGCACTCAATCCACTGAGCTACACCAGCCAGGCTATTTATTTATATTTTTAAGATTTTATTTATTTTCAGAGAGAGGGTAAGGGAAGGAGAAAGAGAGGGAGAGAATCATCCATGTGTGGTGGCCTCTCCTGTGTCCCCCACTGGGGACCTGGCCTGCATCCCAGGCATGTGCCCTGACTGGGAATCGAACCGGCGACCCTTTGGTTTGCAGCCTGCGCTCAGTCCACTGAGCAACACCAGCCAGGGTTGTATCCCTTTTTAATCCACATGGCTAAACTATATTGCTCAATATTTATCTCCAACATGATTGCCGTTTTCCTAGTTGGTGCTTCTAGGTGCAGCACCTTAGGAATTTGAAAACAAAATAAACATTTGTTTCTTTCTACTGTATGCACAAAGGAATTTTGTTTGGAATTTTATCTCCACACAAAAGTCTTAAGGCTGTTTGTTGAGAAAGAGCCTCACTGGGTTATTTATCTGTTTGCTCTCACATGCATTCCTGCCCTTTTTTGTGTGTGTGCTCTTTCATATTCTAGGGGCCTAAGCCTGCGAAGTACATTGCCATCTGGATTCCACAAATGTGCCGCAAAGGGTGACGCCGAGTGGAGAGGATGGGAGAGGCTGGGACACTTCACCTCCTTCTTCGAAGCTGGTAGGAGTCGCAGCTGCATCTCCTCTCAGGTCCCAGAACCCGCCCCTTCCCTTTGGTCCTGCAGTCTGGGATGGCAGTGGCTTTCTGCTGTTGCCAAACTCTTGGTTGGGCTTCCCTTGGCCTCTCAGTTCTTGCAGCTAGTTCCCTGGGTTGTATCCCTCTGTTGAACCG
The DNA here is from genome assembly GCA_004026765.1 of Micronycteris hirsuta. Lineage (NCBI taxonomy): Eukaryota > Metazoa > Chordata > Mammalia > Chiroptera > Phyllostomidae > Micronycteris > Micronycteris hirsuta. The sequence goes on from PVJI01000074.1 coordinate 346,621, forward strand.
CCTGGTGTTAGTTCTATGTATATGACAGGAGCCTGACTACGTAGCAACCAAGTACCTCTTCACAAGTAGGTTATTGGTTCAAAAGGTAAGAGGTTCTGTTTGAAGTCTTTGCAGGGGCGTCTTCATTGTCTTTTGGCCAGTGAGTGAGCTATTAAGTCACAGTGGTCACGTTAGCAATTGGTACTCTCTTCAGAGGAAGTGGAACGAAGAGATTGGAAGGCAAAATAAGGAAGTAAGAAACATCCAAGGGCCTTAAAGAATGGGTATTTTAGAGGTACAAGGAAAGGCACATTAAAGGGGCCATGTGGACATGCTGTTGACCTTGGCTAATTCCCCTGAGCTGGAAAGCACTAAAATGGGGCTTCCTACGCACCTTGGGAAAGCTCTCCTAAAACTCCGTAATCCATTATATTTTGTCCTTGAAGTCTTTTTTAAAAAAATTCTTCCAGTAACTACCCTGCTAGTGTAAAAATAGCCTCATCTGAACTAAGATGGGCAGTACACACTTGCACACTCGGAGGTCTGCTAACTTTTTTCAACAGAGAAACCTACAAACTCATAAAGCAAGCTATCTTTCTCTCCCCTGCCCCCTTCTGTGTTTGGTCACATTCCCTAACAAATCTAAAAGTTGGTTTCCATGATAAAACTTCATGGGCTGTCTGGAATGAGTTTGCCTGAAGGAGTTCTAACTGCTGGGGAAGAAAAACACCCAAACCCCAAACCAAACACTTTGCCTTTCAAAATACCATCTTGAAGGTTGACATTTGCAAGGACCTTGGGAATATAACATGTGGGGACTTTCTTCCTGTTTTTCCAGTGACAGCTGGGCCTGGTCCAAACAGCACTGCCACTCACATTGTCATCGGGTGGCACGGGTGGGACTGAAGAGGAACATTGTATCTGCTTCCAGCCTCGAGGCCTTTGGGCATCCATTCACCCTTCAAGGAGTTCACCCTGATCCGAGCCACATTTTCATTAGGCTCTTGGTAAGGCTTGAAAAGCTTGAAAATGGAATACTCATTTTTTTTTGAAGTCTTTCTTTTGAACTCACTAATTTTGTGAAATTTAAGCACATTGTTCATTGTGTAATTACAGATGAAATATTAGAGAAGTGGACTAATTATACACAATGCACTCAAGCCCAATTAAACTAAGCATCTGTGGTGAATGTAAGGATATTCTCTTTCACTAATAAGAAATACTTTCTGAACAACAGAGAATAGAATCGTTAAATTGGATATGCTGTAGAGATTATAAATATCCTATTAGCATATAAAATGAGGATTAACCTTACTTAGTCACTGCATGCCAGATCATCAAAAGTCATATTTAACCCCTGTAATGTTGTTGTATCCATCCGGCAAAATAATAAAAAACCCACTCTTAATAAGTAAACATTGCTGACTAGATGCTATTCCCATGTACGAAATTAATCTATTGGAGAAACTCAAGTATATCCTTAACCACTGAATAAAATAGCGAAAACACTTTTACCTATCCATTGTGATGTAATGGCTGGTTCAGATTTGTGCCATCCACTGTCACGTCGTTGCGTCAGAAAGGTACGCCTCCCCGGCTGGGCAAACTAACCTACTTCAAAACAAGTCAAATGTATAATCCATTCCAGCCGGCATCACAAGTGACCTTTTGAAAATGTAAATTAAGTGATTGCACACACCTGGGGTGTGTTCCAATGAAAATGTATGTTCTTGAGACTTAGTGTCACCATCGCTTTGAGTGTTAATTGACAGACTGTGAATCCAGGGATATTTGTGTTTTAATCTGGGTCACAGGATGTCCCATTTAAAGGTATTCATGACCTTGATTTTTGTGATAAATACTCAGGTCCGGGCAGAGCAAGCTCTACAGTTCAGGAAGAACTAGGGGTTATCCAAATGCAAGTTAGGGCTGATTAAACATATTGGTTACATGCCGTAGCAAGAACTCAATGACAGCAAAGTTGAAGGCGGCCAAGTTTATGTATCACTTTCATGGCTTGTGGCCTTTCTCAGCTGAAGGACAGACGTCAGTGAATGGGAATGGGGGCCTCACAAGCAACTTCTCGGGATAGAGCAGAAGAGCTGAAGTCAAACTTGCTTCTTCTTCCTTCACGTTTTCCTCCCTTCCTTTCTTCTCTCCTTCTTTCCTTCCTCCCTCTCTTCCTCCCTCCCTCCCTTCCTTCTTTCCTTTCTTCCAAAGTTTGTGTGTATATTTCTTCCAAGATTTGAAGGCTGTTTTCCTTTCATTGTTGTGAAAATCTTAACAAGTTTTCATTATGAAAACTGGAATACAAACATATTTATAAATAATGAGAATGACTGTGGTTATTACAATTTCATTTTCCAAATAAGTGCATTTATTTTTTAAAAAATCAACAAGCATACTCTTTTTTCTCTTTTTAGTGGAGTCCTTCCTCTTACTTCACATAGTGATTCGAACCCGAGAAAACAAGTTCAGTCCAAACTTCTGTGGACTCTCCGGTGGAAGCTGAGAGAAACTGAGAGTGAACTGGAGTGGCGGGCCTGAAAGGGGCCGGGCAGTGCACATTGCTCCAGCCTAGGGGTAAGAACTGGGTCCAGAGGTAAAGAGAAGCCTGCGTGGGAAGCTGAAACTTGAAAAAACACATCAAACCCATGAAATCATGCAAATTATTTCACAATGCAAAGAAAACAAGGTATATGTTCAAGAGAAACTGCACAACTCCTTTTGCGTTTTCGGAGCAAAGCTTGCTAAGCCAAGGAGCTTTCCTTTCGGTTCGATGCCGTTCACCCAGTTCAGTTTTTCTCCAGGTTCTTTGGCTTTTAAGGCCACTTTCACAATTAAAAAAAAAATCTTCTACAGCTCCTTTAGGTTATAGAGAGGGTAATATGAAGTGAATACAATATTAATAATAACAGCTATCTTTGCCTTTTTTGAACGAACCAACAATTAGGAGTTCAACTTTTGTTTTTGTACTCCTTAAGCCCGATGGAAAGGTACTCAGCCTTTCCAGAGCCATTTTACAATTCATTTGAAGGGCTAAGTTAAAGGAAATCCTGCGCCTTCAAATTTTGATAGGATTGTGGATTTGCTGTGACAATATCACTTTAAGTAGACCTTAGACCTTTTCTGTTTCCCCCCACCCCCAGGTCTAGCTTGCATAGCAATTTAGCTTGGCTTCAGAATCGTTACATTATGGATAAATGGTTTGGTTGTGACACAAGATCATTTTGACTTCCAGAAAGCAGTAGACAGTGTCTAGAAGGAAAAAAAAGTCTTTACTGAGACAATCAAAAGGGACATAAAGGCAAAAATGGACTTTCACTGAAGCAGGACTGGGGACCAGGCCTCCAGTGTCCTGATTATAATTCATGGCTTGTTTCTAGGCCCTGTGATAGAATCCTTGCATAGCAGACAGAGGACTTTGTGAAATTGTAAATGAGTATGACTTCGAGCACTCTATGGAAATATATTCTCCCCTGGTAGCCCATACATTATTTCTGCTTAGTGATGGTGGCTCACATTTCCCGTAACTATCAGAGAGAACTTAATTCAACTCACACCACATCACTTTAAAATTGTGCAGCTCTCTTAATCAACCTTTGTATCAGGCACAAATGTGCACTATGACCTAATTCGAAAATGTCTCAAAGTGCTGACTCAAACTGTTAGTGAATAAAGGCCAGTCATTACCATTATGACACTAATGTGATGCAAAATAAAATTGAGTTGCATCAGCTGAACATTAGTTTGCAAAAATATTAGTGATTGAAGCCATTTTCTCTTCGTATTTTATTTATACTTATATATGTATATATACATATGCATATATTTATATTTTTTATTTATCTTTTTTTGAAACAGCCTCACAACAAATTTCTAAGTGCAGAGGGAAGAAGTCACATTTTTAACATTGACAAACCTGTCAGATTAAAAGTAGATCATATGTATACTACCATCGCCCTCTATAAGATGAAGACATATTTTTGTTGAATTCTTATTAGACTTTTTATTCACAGATAAGTATTAACATATGAAAATTATCATCTTCCCCTGTACTTTGCTGCCAGACTCCAAGATTTCAAATAGCCCTGGTACTATTTACTTCTCATTTCTCTGTGTCGCTCACAGATTCGCTGACTTTTGTCTTTTGGAATAAGGATTTGAAACTTGTTTCTTTTATGGACACTTGCCCATTCTTTCACTTGAGCAAAACATTTTTTTTTGAGATTGAAATAGTCTTTAATGAACATTGGTCATTAGTTACTTTTGATCAAAAGAAAGTAGGATATAGGACTAGAAATTATTTAGACTCACCCCCAGTGATATTATTTTATGAAATGTAGCATAAGTTATTTTTTTCTTACATAGCTTAGATTGTTTTAAAGGAAAAAAAAAATGTATGCATCTATTGAATACGTATACACCCTGGAGCTAGTACTGGTTTCAACCTATAAACTGATGATCATTGAAAAGAAATCGGTATGAATCTTTCCTAATTTAGAGAATCATCCCAATGGTCAGTCAGGAATTCTGCCCAATACCTCATATTGCGTCTCTTCAATTCTGAAAACTCTGAACATTAAAAGTATGTACTACTGATCAAGTACGCCTGATCTTATTTATTTAACAATGAGAGCAAGCTAAACATGCAGATACAGAGGGCATACTTCTTTAAAATTCTCAAGGACAAAAAGTTTTGGCTATCAAGAAATTATTTAACCCGCTTCAGGTTGAGAGATTACACACACACACACACACACACATACATATATTCTTCATAATACATCACTGCGAATGATTGGTAAAAAATGCAGCTAAGTTAAAATGCTGGCAAGCTTATAGGCTTAGTTCATATGCTTTTTAGAAAAACAAGTAAAAACCCTAAAGCAAGATGTGTAGAAATTTGCTACCATGTGATGACTTTAGTATTTTAGTCCGTTTTACATTATGTAATATGTGGCTTGGACTGGTTTTATGACCTATGTTTTATTTCCACATTAAGATAATCCAGATTTTAAGTAAGTAAGTTTGAAAAATTTCAAAGCGGACTTGCCAAAACCAACATTCGGGGGCACGTGTGCTTTGGAGCAGACGCACGCAGGCACACTTTCAATTTACCTGGAAAGGAAGATCGCCTTTTTATTATTATTATTAGTAATTTTAGTGAAAATATAATTATTTGTGTTTTGAAGTTGCCGGGGAGAAAGGTATGTGGGCATGATCGCTGCGAACGGATCGCCAGCTTCTTAACAGTTCATCATTCTTAAATGATAGAAGTGTTGCAGTGCCCTTCTGAGAAAAATCTTTCCGTGGATTTTACTTTGTCCGTGCCAGGACAAATTGTGTGCTAAGTTGGAATAATTCTGAGGTGTAAGACGCCTCCATGCCTGTCCTTGGAATACTGAGGGGCTGCTATTCCTCTTTGGCAGACGAGGGGAGAATGCCCCCTGCCCTCTTAATTGATGATTTACTGTGCTCTCCCCCAGGGCCACAACCGATGATCTGTAAGCTTGTTGAATTTTGAAGCAAATACTAAATATAATCAATATATAAAAATAAAAAAAAAAGGGAGAAAAAAATGCAATGAAAATTTATGACCTTAACATTCCTTCAGGGTCAAGCAATTTATCAAATTCTCTCACTTTCTGGTTTCAATTACACAGCCATTGTGGAAGGAACTTATTTTAGCAGGTTCATTTGCCTCAGTGGGGAATACAGGACTTTGGCCTAATGCTTCACCTTTAGTGCAGGCCATTTGAGCCTTAGAACAAATACCAATCATCACTCTTTGGGAAAAAAGAATCTGCATCGGCGTGGCCTATTGGAATGGGGTTTCTGTCAAGGTAAACGGTTGTCGGCAATGACTGTGGTAGAGTGGCGATAAATCCCATTTTATTGCTGAAAAATTCCAGCTTCTCTCCATGCCTGACAGCTCCCCAATTTCTCATACCCATTTGGGCAATTTCTGCGCTATGTCCATCTGGTTCTCATTACCTCTCAACCTGCCTGCGTCTGATCCAGAAAAAGTGCAGGTCAGAAACAGGGGAAAAGAACCGAGGTGATGGACAAAACAGAACGCGGGGTGGAGTGGGGTGGCCCTTGGGGGTCGGGGTAGAGGTGAGGGAACAACAGGCAAGTGGGAGTCTCAGCTTGGGCTCCGGCCAGTTGCTGGAAGGGGCCATTCAGATCTGTTACAGAATGACAATGACAAAGCCAAGGCTAGGGGACCAGGGGAAGCTGTATCTTTTCACTCGGTCCTTTAAAAGGCACCTGCTTTAAAGTGGAGGGGAGAGAGAATGTGGGAGGGAAGGGTGGACGGGGCCTGTGGAGGGAAGCAGAGAAGGGGCAGTTCTGCCATCCCCTCCATCCGGGGTCCCATGCGCGGGACACACAGAGGGCCTGGTCTAGAAGAATGTCCAGTTAAGCATCAAGTGTCGTGGGGCCTGGAGCCCCATGTACACAGCTGACATGTTTCCAAATGTGGGGCTAAAGCTCAGCTGCAGATACAATTTTGGTTCAAGAATATAATTTTTTGAAGAGAAAAACTCGAGAGCCTCCATAGCCATCTCCGTTCATTTCTCTAAGAGGATGGATATTGAAAGATGAACTTGTCTTAATCAGCACAATTAGGGCAGGTTCATTCCTGGAGCGACGGGACTAGCGCCGAGTCACCTGGACACGCGTAACCTTACGCTATTATTTTTAGATAATGTAGAATCGCTGTGAATTTATGATTATTAATTGTTTTTAGAATTGCTCTGAATTTATTTCTTCAGAAAGTTGGCCTCATTCTCTGAGGCCGAAATCCTTTTGATCATAATTGCTTCTGGCCTAAAATTACTCCTAGTCAGCATAAGATGCCTCTTGGGGTCAAAAAAAAAAAAAAAGAAAGAAAGAAAAGAAAGAAATATAGTAAACATCTGATGATAGATATAAACAATAAGCCCACTGAAATACTAACCTAAGTTAGACTAGGAGGGAACGGCATAACTCTATATGTGTAAATATAAACTTTACTTATGACTACTGTTGTGGTGATGTGGTCATAATTAATGTTAAAAATAAAATGATAGAAAGTGTCTTAAGTATAAATGATGATGATCAGAGAACTTTTAATCAAAGAATTCGAGTCAGATGAATGGTTAGATGGATGGCAGTTATTTCACCACCTGTTCTGAGGGCAACTTTTGTATGTGAATGTCTTACAACCCAGTGGACCGGGTATTCTTAGATACGCTGGAGAGTGGCATCGTCTCTCTGAGTGACAGACAGCATCTTTCATGCTGGATGTGACTGGACAGACGGTCTGTCTCAGGGCTTTCTGGGCCCCAGGGCTGCGGGCCCCTTTCAGGTCCCCAAAATTCACTTTTGACAGTCAGACCCCTAAGGGCTCCCACAGATTCCTGTTTTTTATTGATTGAATTCTAATATAAAAATGATGTTCAATTTTAGTTGCTGAGCTGGACCTGATAGACTGGAGATAGTGGCTTCCAATATTTAAGATTTAATTTCAAAGTTTTCAACCCATGTACACTCAAAATAAAGTCTATACAATGCACCTGAAATTGTGAGTGAGCTCTATCCACATGGGAGATTTACATGGAGAAAAAGATTGTTTATAAAAATTTATATGATTCGGACTGAAGTCAATTACAGAGGATCAAAAAATGAAAGTTAGTTATTTGGCAACTTTAAAATGAATAATTTTGGTTAACAAATACAATTCTAAAACAGGTATTTCACATGTACGCATTAAAAGGCACAAACCTTTGCCTTGCCTCACATCTCCATTAAAGTGACCATGACATGGCATCTTTAATTTGGAAGGTAATTTCAGATTCTTAAGAGCCAAAAAGGGTCCCTCTTGGGCTTTACTTTTCTGGGCTATACACATATCAGAGATACGTGGTCACTGAAACTCTAAAGGATACTTGTTTCTCTTAATAGCATAACAGAAAATTAATGGCGTGGGGGAGGGTGAAGTGACAACTTAACTTGATGCTTGATAGCTGTTTACTTATAAATGTGCGCCCAGATTTCAGTGTCCTGTAAAAGAGAGGGAAAATAAAGAAACCAAAGCATTCATATGGCTTTTAGGGAACTTAAGACACATGGAAGAAAGTGCTTACTTAGAAGGCTATTGAAATATTTACAAAACAAATCATTTACATTTAACTTTTGTATATGTAAAACCCGGAGCGCCCACAAAAAGACAGAATCAACTTTAGCTATAAGAAATATTTTGGCATCAAAATGGTTAATAGTATTATAGCTTCAAAAGAGCCCATTGGCTCACCCTCAAGGATGCCCGGCAGTTGTTGTTAAAGTCATCAGACGAAGCTAGCCTTCTCAGCTAGCCTTTAGATTTGTCTGCTAACAGTAAAAATACTGTAATAAATCGGTAACATATGTTGCCAGACAAGGAAAAGTGATACAAATAAAGAGACTAAGAGACCCAAACCAAGTACAATGTGAAAAGAATTTAACTTTCAATCTATTCGTTGGCTAATTACCATTTGAAAAGTAATTTGAAAGTGTTACTGTTATTTGCTTATATTCTTCCTCATCTTTCTTTTTTTTTTTCTCTTCAGATTGCATTCTTACCCAAATACTCTTCGCGATTGCCTGTTTTGCGGCTTTGGGGTAAGTCCCAGTTTTCCACAACCTTAAGAAAAAAAAATGCATAACATAAAAGACGCCAAAAAGACTTATGTGTCCTGATGTGCGGGTTTTGTGAAATACATGGGTTTGTTGGGGGCTGGGGGGGGGCTGGGTAAGGAAATAAAGAGAAGAGGTTTGTTTCTGCAAGGATCGAGTGTGGGAACGTGTGCATTGCAAACGAGGCTCCCATCAGGAAAGCCACCTCTGCAATGGAAATGACAAAGCTCAGAACACACACAATCAATTATTTTCACTAGCATTTAAAATACAGAAAACAAAATCTGCTTTGGAAATTGACTGAATATTTTATTTAGCTTTTTTTATTGAGACATCTTTTGAAAAATGGCATAATATAAATAGTTTCACAAAACAACAATATAATCAATCTCTAAAGTAGAATATAAATCAAGGATTTCATTAACTGCTGGTAGCCAATTTAAATTGTGGTCTTGTCCATAATGTCTATCTATCTATGTATGTCCAAGTTATATTAAAAACCTTTAAATGGCTTTGTAATATCAGCTACATCTAGCTATTATAATAATTAATGGTACTGTTTTATAAATCAATACATGCATTCTTGATAAATTCATATCCAGTTAATGGTGTAATTTAAATAAAAAATTAATGTAATAAAAGACATACAGAAACGGGCAGGAAATCTTTAAAGGTTAAGAGACAAATTTGTCTAAATTCATTCTTAACCTGTTTTGAAAAAGTTTATATTTCAAATCAGCTGAGATTTACCTTGTTTCTGTAAAATAAATCTTGCTATGTCTACTGGTATCTAGTATTGAATTTGTAAGATATTTTTTAACTGCTAAGTTTTAATTACTTATGTTACTATGGGACATTTAGCTATCACGATACTCTTGCAATTATTGATTATTCTTTAGAAAAATATAACAGAACAAACTAAAAACCTCAAACCAGTAATTTATTTTAATACATGAATGAAATGTAAATGTTTTATTTATTTTTACATCTACAAATGAACATTTTTGAAAATCACCACAGATATATGTACAAATTTTATTTAAGGAGAAAAAGGACTGACTAGTTCAGTGAATTTGCATGTGTAAGGGCCCGGCATTTTTACTGCTTGCACTGAATGAGCACCCTAGGAATTTTAGAAAGAAAAGAAAAATGCACTGTAAGAGTCCAAAGTGTATTTTAACACTGCACACGGGTGGGGAAACAGTCCACAAAGAGACGTGTGTATGTATCATTGTTCTAATTTTAAAAAACACACACCAAAGGCATATTAAGGAATAACGAGATTTAGAAAAGCAACCAATTGTTGTATCTTATCAGATACAATTTTCAATTTTTCCAAATAAAATTTCATTGGGCTTATAGAGTAAGCGTTTCACGAAAAATATCTTTCAGAAGCACGCAGACCAGTCGGCCCTGCCACTCTTGGTGACATGGTGCAGAAATGTCCCTTTAATCCACTGAGCTTTTCCTGACATTTTCCTCAACGTTGCTGAGCCTTATTTAGAGCAGCAAAGGAGACGTGTACAGTTCCCTTTGACACTGACGGGTGTTCAAAATGTTACAGGAGAGAGAGAGGAAAAAGGGAAAGATTTGCTGCCAGTCACTTCAGCAACAGAGCTCCAGGAGCAATCGTTATTTGTTAAAAGTTTACATTTCCACTGAAGCTAAATTTTAACGAAGGCTCATCCTTTTCCAAGAGCTGCTGCTTGGAAGAGGTGGGAAGAGAGTGAACACCCCCGGTCGCATGTTGAAATGCACTCCAGTACTGAAAACGTTTAAAATGTATTATGTTTTTAGACGAGACCTACAGCAAAACCACTCCTAAGAGGCTTCATTTAGATTTTATAGGGGGAACATAAAAAAGACCAGGTTACAGCAACATGCTGAAATATGGGGTACATTTTAAATATCTTCATTTAAAAAACGTATGTTTATTTTCCCTCCTGGGATCACTAACGTGTATGTCGACAGGGAAAGCCAGGACACGCTACATTCTTAAAAATTATCTGTTAAAAGGATCACATTCCAAGACAGGTTTGAGAATTTTTATTACTCAGATAACCTCTTAATTATGTCACTGCTTTCCACTTGGTAATCAGGGACATTCAACATGGTTAAGCAGAGTGGCCACCTTAAGAAGACTCCGCGATCATTAAGAATTAGAAACTCATTTTATCCCCATCACCCTGCGATGGCGTGTGTGATTTTAGCACTGCTGAAAATTTATTTACTGGCTTTAAATACAAAACACCTACGGAAAGGTCTAGATGCTTATAACGATGTTAATTACCTCAAACTGTGCAGCTCATGAAAAGCTTTAAGGGACAGATAATTTTACTTTTCCTGTCTCTTCCCGCCTGCCTCCCCCACCTCTCACACAATTCCTCTTTGAACTGATTTTAGGGTTCTTCTGTAGTCACTGGCACCTGACACCCAGGGACTCTTTCGGAGAGCAAGGTGTAAGTGGAGTAAATAAAACCATGTTTTACTGTTGCTTTATCAACCCTCCTAGGTAGTTTTCCTGCCAGCCAACCTGCGCTGTTAAGACCCATAAAATTATGCAATGGTGACTTCTCTGGAGGTCCTCTAATCAGATAATGGCCGGTGTCGGAGGAAAGGGCCCAAGGCAATGGTGCCAGCACTTAACACTGGGGTTGGTCATTACTTGTCTGGTAGAGACCAATAAACAGCTGATTACTACCCTATAAGGAGCCAATATTTTACATTTATCCTACTTATTTTTTTTTCCTGTCTTTTCAACTTCTTATAACAGCAAGTATTTGTCAAGAAGATCTATGAGGAATAACCTCACAGACCCTTTAAAAATAAGAATCTTCCTCGCATGAAATGATGCCTTTTGTGAAATGGTGAGAATGATTTTGGTTTTTATAAGAGCAAAGGTTTGATCACTTTAAAGTCCATTTTTTTTTTTTTTTCAGATGTGGACACTCCCGGACACTATCCCTCCCCACCCCACCCCCTCCTGTCCCCTTCTCTCCTTTATGACAGGCTCACAGGCTGCAGCCAAGGGGTTTTAAAATGCAAATATTTATATTCGAGCTCTGGCACTAACAGAGTCATTTTGCTTCTTCTGTTGGCCTGTGATAATTGATGCTTCATACCTGGAGCTATGTTTCCTTTATCTCTTTACACATGGATATGCTATATACATACAAGGTAATTTATGGAGAGGAACCAGCCATTTCAAATAATCCCAAATTGACCATATATGTGTGTGTGTGTGTGTGTGTGTATAGTCGAATCCATATATATGCATATATACTTTTTAAAAAGTATGTGTATATATATACACTTTTATACAGCTTAAAGAGTCAAAGATGCAGGTTTTTACTTTTAAAGAAAACTTGATTGCAACCCGGGAAAATCGTACATTTTTAAAGGCGTATTGAATCTGAATGCCGGCACGGGTCAAAAAAAGAAAACGAGGCATAAAAAGAAGGCAGGAGAAAAAATGGTGTGAATTTTACATGTGCTTTAAACTAATGTGTTCAACCACATGTTTAGACTTCTCCTTACAATTTTATTGACTTTCTCTTTATGTCTGAATATAATTTTTAATAGCTAATAGCAACTCGCAACATTGCGAGCCGTGAGAGGCGTCTTTTCTTCCCTGGAATCCTCCTCTTGGAACGGGCAGAGGCATACCAGGGGAACTGGCCCCTGATTTCACAACCTCATACAAAGCCAGGCGATTCTTGAGCCAAACAAACAAAGGGGGTGTAAGCGATTTCATTTATTTTGATAATCCTCCTCCTGCACAGGAGCATTTTGCTGTCTTTGTCAAAGTGAATGACAACAATTTGGCCAACTCTCTCTGAGCCGCACTCAACAGTGACAGGCAAATTATCAGAGGCCCTGCACTTCTTATTATCAGAGGAGAAGCCATCAGGGGGATGCACAGAGGATGCCTCTCCCTTGTCACTATTTGTCAGTGGGACAAGGGCCACTGCTATGGGTAGCTGACAGGTAATTTCAACAATAACAATTACTCCTATTACTGGTGTCATAAACAATTCACCCAAGGCATGACAATAGCAAAGCTTTATAATTCAATGCCACATAAATAAATGCCAGCAGGTAACAAGTAATTTAGCTCCAATCAAGCTTTCACCCCAGAATTAATATTGTTATTGCAAGAAAATGGAAAATTGAAAAAATTCAATATGTTAATGAATTAAGAGAGGTTCAAGGGTTAGACAAGAGGGTCTGAGAAAGGGAAACCAAAATTATTATGGTGTCATCCGCGATGCCACCCTGGGCCGCACGTGGCACTAATCCCTCTCAGCGAGGCAGGGGCACCGGGGGCTGCTGCCTGAGACGTCAGACCTGGGAAAATGTGACATGGCCTTTAAAAAGCCACCTCTCTCCAATTTCTGAAGAATATAAGTAGAAATATGAGAATGTGTATGTTATGTAGCATTTCACTGGCTTTTTTTTTCCACCTGAAATATTTCACATGAAACAGAGACATGAGTATCAAAGGAACATTTTCAGCTGTTTAAGAAAAACGCATCAGCACCTGCTTCCTTTACATTTAGTCTCATAATAAAACTGTGTTAGGAAGCCCATTTTTTATCTGCAGCGAAGGTAAAGCCGAAAATCCCTCTTTGCTCTCCAGCTGCTCACCTTTTCCAAGTGGGCTAGAGGGTGGGGCCCAAGCCTCCTCTGTCAAACTTCCTGATCACACAAATTTGCAGTTTCAGTGTTTGTCCAGCGAGACAGTGTGCCATCACGGGGACGACAGTAAAAGAATTTGAAAATCTCTAATTAGGAGAACTGCAGAGCAATTAACGCATGTCAAATTTCACTTCGTCAAGTGCCACTCTAATTTTCCCTCTAAAAATTAATGGATTTTTTTTTCCTTTTGGTATGTGTGTGTGTGTGTCCCCTTAAGGCAATGTTGATTCAAATCTGCTCAAGATGCAGTGTTGCACAGCTAAGCATCTCCTTGATTACAATCCGCCACACTTCTAACTGCGCTCATTCTCACTGCCACGGATACTTTGTCAACAGTCAAATTACACCACGCTGATAACAATGCATAATGGTGCTTCTTCTCCCAGGCCCCTGGCAGGGGATGGGGTTCATCATACGTAATGTTTTCTTCTCAGCTGTTTCTAAAGGAAGTTGGTATCACCAGGTCACTTGGTCAGATATTAATTTTTTTGAGATTAATTTGTTAATTTCAAGAAAAAGAATGAAAGAATGGCATATGAAAATGCCTCCTTGGGGAAAAAAAAATCAGAGGAAGAATGAGGAATTGAGAATATCTGTGGCCAAAGTTTTGCTTAAACACTTTGTTCAGAGACATTTTCAAGAGCACTATTCTTGGTTAAATACCAGATTTTTTTTTTCCTTCTTTACTTATGGCCTATAAACATTGGAAGCCTCTCTTGAACAGACAGTATTTAGATTGTGAGAGAAGTTTGTTTAACTGCCATATTTGCCAGAATCCTCAAAACATCACAGGACACAGAAGATAAATGACTTTTTTTTTTAAGGTCAGGATTGTATAATCCAGATAAATGTTGATTCATTTTAACTATTTTTTATCCTCGTTGCTTGTTGAAGACGGGGGAGCCTGAGTTATCAGCCCATGTAGGGGACATTTCTCACTGAAAAATGAAAGAAATGCAGTGATTAGAAGATGATTTTATGTTCAGTCTTTTTAGGTTATTCAGATTTTATTGTTCCCAAAACCTGATCAGATCGGGAACAAAAATGGGGAAATTGAACAAAATGCTAAATGTATTTCTTTGCAGATCCTTCAGGGGGTGGAGAGCTTCATATGGATTGATGTCCCAGGTTTCTCATCATGTAAGTCTATTTTTGGTTATATGTTTTCTTTAATCTTGTTTGTCCTGTAAATAACCTAGACTCATGGAATATACACTTCCTCTTTTAAATTCACAGGCTGAATTCAGCTTTTCACTCACCACGAGCAAGCTCAAAAATCTAAAACTTGATATTTTGAGGTTTGTATTTCCAAATATTAAAAATCTCTTCCTTCCGTGATGGCCCCGCCCTGGTTCTTAAGTGGTCTATTTCAGACAAAAGAAAACGACATCCCCCTTTTCAAGTAGCAAATGTTAGATTCTCTCAAGGCCAACTGGGGACTCACGGGAAGTTTTGCAATTAGATTCATACAAATTGAATTATTTTCATTCTCCCAAACATTGCTCTTCGAACTCTATAAATATAACAATACTGGGTTTAGAGTTTCATATGTCTTGTTTACAAATAAAGGTATTGTGATAAAAGCCAAGCCCTGTGTACTTTGGAAAAACGAAGCCCTGGAACAATCTCATATTAAAACATTACCAAAGGATTGTAAAGGGAAATTTAAAGGGAGAAAACTTGATTATATAATGCAATCCAGCAGTAATCAATTTTACCTTCAATATCTTGCTTTTGTTTTCAAAATGCTAAATAAACAATACATAATGCATCCCTCATCAGCCAAACCATGGAGGCTCTGTGCTCAAATAACAGGAAACATATTCAATTTTCCTAACAGAAGACAGTTCATTAAGCTGTGCCACATCAAATAAAACTTTAATTTCTCTAGCATCAGAGTCGCAATGAAAGCAATTGAAGAAGATGAGCCATATGGTACTTCTATCAGCAAACACATATTGCTCATTCCCCCAAAGTTTTCTAATTCTGCTCCCCAGACCTGTGTAATATAGATAATGTGCTCTGAGAGCAGCAACCATGAGCTATCTAGTGTACACTTCTAATACTGTATTTAATGGGAAATAATGAATCATAAAAGCCTAGAGAAGACGGCTTTTGCTAACCTAAATCTCAGCTGTAATTTCATTGTTCTGTGCCTAAGATGCTGTTTGCCCTTTTCAAACAACAGCGGTTGAACATAATTATGCTGCTTCAAACCTGGGCTTGAAAAAGCATCCCTCATATAACCAAGTTTCTATTAACTCCTGAAATTCTGAATTTAATGACGCGCTGATGCAGACACTGGGATAACCGAGCATGTGTTGTTTTAAAACCCAAATAAGCATTTTCTCCTTCTTCTCTTTGGCCGGGCTGCTCCAGGCATTTATGTTCCCTCCTCCACCCCCTTCTGCACCCCCACGCCGTCATGCAACAGGACTGGCATTAAAAATGAGGAGATTTTCTTGTTATTAGCAAATTTGACATTTGCCTGATGAAATGCACATAAAATGTGAAAGCTACACAGTATTCAGAAGAAATGTCTCCACTCCAATCCAAGCTAGCAAGATGCAATAATTTAGGGAGAGGATATGCAGAGATCCCCGTACATCTCGACTGCAGAATGCTAGGACAGTGTTATCACTGAAAGAGCCAGGTATTGCTGGGCTTTCACAGCGACGGATTTTAACACACGTGCTGTGCCTGGTGCTTCCTCTCTCACCTTAACGGCTTTGATTGTGCATCTAAACATAACGCATAGGTTTGAATGCAGCAATTTTCGTGTCCTTGGTCCAGCCTCTTTCTGGAAAGATCTTGGGGCTGGGGCTTAATTCCCTTTCAGGAATTATTAAACAATTTTAAAAGTGTTCCTCCCCCCACAAACAGGTTGATGGTTTTAGTTTTTCCATTTTTAAAGCTCATCAAATCAATATTTTACCAACACAATGCTAATGTTAAGACACCATCAAGAAACACTACAGATACATATTGAAAACATTTTAATGGTTTTGTTTGTTTTGGCATCATATGAACCAAGGACAATTAAATTAAAAAGAGACTTTTAAAAGTTAGAGATTGGCTTTTTAAAGCTTATTAAAATCAGCATGTTACATGTCTGTCTCTGAATTAGCTCTCTACACACTTGATTGCCATCATTAAAACTAGTGGTTTGGGTGCTGTTCTCTGTGCTGGTTCACACCCTGTCTCAAAGCCAATTCTTACTAGTTATTAACTTGAAACCTCTTTTCATTGAAATAAAAAAAAAATCATCCTAGCCCATGGAAGAAACAGTCATCAAAATGTGAAATAGCACAGTGAGACAGCAACATTAAACCATGAAAAGACCAACAGGTAAAATAACCCCAGTAACATCTAAAACACACTCAGGGAAAAAAAAAATCACAACAACACAGAAGCAGTCCATTGATTATATTTCATGAATGCCTTAAAACAAATGTTTAAACAGTTTTCTGAAACAGCGCAGAAAACCTGGGCATGCTCCACTGGGCTGCGGTGACAATGGTCTATTGCAATGTAAAACACGCTGGAGGATAAAAAGGTGCTTTTTGTTACCATTTTATCAAAGCTGTTCATCTTCAAGCTGCAGGCAGCATTTTGCTGGAATTGCAGATATTTCTCTGTCCAGGCTCCTTTGTTTGTGCATCTCATTTGCATATATTTATCTCCAGCTGAGGGTGCTTTCTGCTCATTAAGGCCTCCCTTCACATTATTTCATAAGCCAGCTGCTAAGAGGGATTTCACCTGTGGTGACTGAGAAAAGAGGGGTGAAAAACTAAATTCTTCATAAAAAAGGAAATCTTCTGAGTCTCTTCCCCTATAAATGGGCACCATTTGTGTTAAACAGCCTCTTGTCATGATAGATGCCTCCAGAGGTCAGGGGTTAAAGTTGATTTGAAGGTCAGCAGTAAAACAACAGACAAACCAGACGCCAAACTGGTTCCTTAGCTGTCGGTGGGAGCTGTGGTACAAACAGGTCTTGAACCTTTTTCAACCTCTAATAAAACAGGGGATGCATCTGAAGTGGATCAACCAGGCCCCTGAGGCAGCGGCACAGAAAAACACAAATAATATCAATATCAGGCAGCCACAGGAAACAATGGGGCATTTCTCCGTGCTACATGCATGCTGCTATTGTTTCAAGGGCTAGGGAATTAATTCCACTTATTTATTTAAGGCGTGTCAACTCACTGCCTAAACCTGTTTCAGTGTCAAGATGAATAAAACTTTTATGGCTCATAAAATAGAGCCATTCATCTCAATGTTCTTTGTGGTGCGTTTTTTTTTTTTTTTTTTCTTTTTTCTGGCATACTGAGCTAGGCCTCTGCTCCTAAATGGTTACATCTGAACCCACTGTGGCTACAATCCACACCATATTAGAGAAAAAAATTATTTCACTGGCAAATGGATTGCAACAGAAATGACATAGGAAAGCATTTTAGCTGTGATGTAACAGTCCCAAAATTCCTCCGAAACACTCCTCACGCAGTTGCATCTGTTTTGAGCATGCATTACTTACAAAGTGGAAGTTTTGTTATTTTGGAGAAAAGTTCAAAACCGATAGCAATAAAAAGTTAGTTTTCTAGAATGTTATCTATTTCATGTTATGTTAGTAATGCAGCCTCGTTGGGGTAGCTCTCTCCCACCCATCGTTTTTGCCCAAGGCTTTCCTGTTGTATAGTCAGCGTGCGCCCATGTAATAATCACATGCCTTCTTCAGCTCTACTGATTTGAATTTTGTGTTTAATGTTAAACATAAAATGCTGAACATAGATGGAAAAGAAAATGCATTTAAATGCATTTTGTGTTATCAAGTTTTCCAAAGTTCAGTTGCAGAATTAATTTTACTTTTGATTCCCAACTAATGATTTTAATAACAATATAATACTAATAAGCATTATATTATATATGAAGTACCACACACAGTGCTAAGCACATGCCTCTTCTCTTGCAGTTATTAGTAATACTTCAACACAAGTCACATAAACCCATGCAAAATGGAATGTAATAATAACACTCTTCATTGTTCAGGATATTCCTTACTCAAAACAAAAAGTTCCAAGCAAACAAATATCATTATAGCAGATGGTTTAACAGGTAACTTCATGGGCACATGATTGCCTTGTATTGAGCTAAACGAAACAATTTGATGATATTTCAGAATCCAGTCACAGCTCACATCATGTACATCGTAGCTCTTTGCTCAATTACAATGTAAATTCATTTGTGGACGAGTCACTTACTACGGTGTCTCAGTTGCTTTGCTTTTGAGCTCTACAATGAATAGTGTAGCTTTTGCTCATGATATGAAATTATTTCTAATTTAGTCAGTTGGTAGGTCAGAGCTTTTCCCATGAACTCAAGTAGATTATTTGAGATCAGCCCAAACAGAAGTTGTGCTTTTGCACTTTGCTCGAGCACACAGATGCAGTCCTGAGGAGAGGAGCTGAGTTTATGGGTGCCAAGCTCTGCTCAAGACTTAATCGCTCTTCACGTTCCATTTGAACTGCTGCATTTACCAATCTCTTTGCCTAGGGGTGGCCCATTTACCAAGCAGCCCTGTTTGAAAATGGAATTGCTTTCGAGTGGGCCACCAGGCCTTGAGAAAAAATATTTCAACTAAAAATTGATTGGGATTTAGTAATCTGTGGCAGCATGTTCTCATTTAAGCATGGGGCAGGAGATCTTTTTCTTCTATAACCAATTACAGTTTAAAAAATGCAAGTAGTCTTGCTTCATACAAGCTCAACTTGAGGTTGGAGACATTTTCCACCTTATTAAATGTTGTTTATATCCTCATCTTTGTAAACC
Organism: Micronycteris hirsuta; assembly: GCA_004026765.1. Classification (NCBI taxonomy): domain Eukaryota; kingdom Metazoa; phylum Chordata; class Mammalia; order Chiroptera; family Phyllostomidae; genus Micronycteris; species Micronycteris hirsuta. The sequence continues at coordinate 365,785 of PVJI01000074.1, forward strand.
CTCTGACTTCACAAAGCATTTTATGGCTCCCTCTGTATCTGACTTACCAATTTTCTTTTGGACCTTCCACATTAAACTTAACCTCACTCTCACCCCCAAACCTAGAACCTCCAAGCAACTAGACGAAAGTAAAAACACAGTTTGGTTCCTGCCAAGTCTGCACCCATGTCTCTCATTTTTCTTCTCCACTAATCTAATCACTGATTCTTAAGCTTGGCCAAATAGTTAAAAATGTTAAGTGCTAGCAAAGCCTTTTACCTCCCCCTCATATCTGTCTCTGTTTATGGAATGGGCCCAGTTTCCTCCTCTTCTCCTTCAGCCCGGGGTCTTCAGGTCAGAACACTGTAAATACATGCAGCCCTGGCAGGTCCATAAATCTGAGCAAAGGGCAGGCTTATATATTCAGATAAGCATGGTGGGGCAGGAGCAGGGCAGGACGGGGAACCAGCAGAATCTGACACTCCGCAGCCGTGCTCAGAGAAGAGAACAAAAAAGGCCAAGAATCTTTAGTGGGGAGGGGAAAAAGATTTTTGTCTTGAAACATCCCTCCTAATTTCTAAGGGATGAGGAGGTTGGCACTGCTTCCTCTTTTTTAAAATTTTTATTTTTTTCACTTGTTCCACACTGCTTATACTCATATCCTTACTGAATGTATTGTCTTGGAGGCAATCAGATTAAACCCTAACTCATTTATTGGCAATCCTTTTTTACTCTTAAGTGTATTTGTTTGTGTTTTGAACTTCGTTTATGTGGGGTGTGCGTGTGTGTGTGTGTGAGTGTGATGTGAATTGGAGTCATTTTACCAGAAATTCTTCTGTACTATAATTTTTCAAAGCCAAAGTCTTTGACTAAATAACCATGTTATTAGTCACCAGATTGAATCCAAGAAAAATATGTCCGAAGGAGTTAGAAATGACAAAGTGATAAATAAAGGGTTACATGTCCTTTGGCGTTCAAGCCTTCTTCAGTATTCCCAAGTCAGTCTTCTCTGTAGGATTTTTAGAAATCAAAATTGCCTGTGACTTCTCAAGACCATCCCTCTTGGGAGATGTGCCCTTGTGAACACAGCTATTGTCACAACGAAAGGTCTGAGCGAGGTGGCCGTGGCCGAGGACACACTCCCTATCGTTCCTCTGTCCCTATTATTCTTTGCACATGACGAGTTACACCTCAGATTTGCCTTAGCCATTGGAGATGCTAGGAAAATGTGGCGCTAGATTTATTTTTATCCAATATTTTATATTTTATTACATGCTCATATACATAATTTTTCTCTATGTTTTTCTTTGGGTTAATAGAAAACTTTTTTTTAAAATGCTAATTTATGTTTCTCAAAAGAGCTTCTTTTCTTGGGTTGGGAACTTAGTGAAAATTCCACGTGGGTAAGAGAATTTTATGAGAAAATTGACAAAAGAGTAACTGGGCAGGCAGCCATGAGTATTTTCTATGCTGTAGCTTCCCTTCGCACAAATCTTTTAGGTGGTAATAGTAAGAATAATTATGACCATTTATTGAGCACTTACTTTTGGAAAGCAATGTGCTAGGTGCTTCAGGTATATATTAATTAAAATCCCTACAACAACGTGGCGAATGCACTATTATGGTCTCCATTTACAAGTGAAAAACTCTGGTTTGGAAAGTGAAGAAACTTATCCCACAACTACACCCAAGTTCAAAATTTGAATGTGACTCTGGCCCCCGGAGCTGCCTCTCATGGCCTCAGATTCTTTGTCTTCAGGATGAGGGTTTTGGGTGGAACAGGGTCTATTTAGTAATGATCTGTCTGGGTTGATTTCTTAGCCCGCACCACGTCTCCTGAGACTACCCAGCCTTGGCATTGTTAACAGCTACTTGGTGTCTTGGCTCCCGCAGACCTTGGACCCCATGTCTGAGACCGCACTTCACCCGACTTGCTTCTCCTTTGTGACCCATGTACTGGTTCCTGGGAGCCCTTTCCACTCCACCCTGTAGTTGAAGCTATAGGCTTTCTAGTTGTCTCGAGTCTCTCCTGTCTCCCTCACCATGAGCCAGCCTGGCAGTGTGGTGGCATGTGCAGGGGGCATTACCGTCCTGCTGCCTGGGTTTGAATCTTGGCTCCTCTGTTTATGAGCCGTGTCACACTGGAGAAATTACTCCTCTGTGCCTTGATTTTCTCACCTGTACAATGGGGTCTAGAACACCATTTATTCTATAAGGTAACCTAGTTCAGATTTTTGGTATTGCTTGAACAAACTCTTAAGATAGGCTTCAGGCTGGTTTCTCTGTGGCCAGGCTCTTCCTTCTGTAACCCAGCCTTTGTGGCTTCACCAGAGTTATCATTATATAATAATAAACGTGATACTCTCTTGCTTAAAAATCCTTAAGACTCTGTATTACCCTCAAATATACCTACTGAGTAAGACAAAGTCTTTATAATCTCCCGCCAACTGGCCTTTCCGTGGTCATTTTCCATCATGTCCCCCTAAACAATTTGTACTCTGGCAGCAAACAAAATTATGCATGTCATGTCCTTTTATGCCTCCAGACTTTTGCCCATGCAGTGCCTTTTACCAAGAATGCACTTTCTTTCTATTTCCATCTAGTGAATCGCACTTACCTTGCATGGCTCAGTTCAAAGGCCACCTATTTTTTAGGGCACCATACACTGAGTCTAGTCGCCTCTAGAGTGTATCCCTCTGCCTCAGAACCTGACATATGAAGTGGTCGTTATCTGCACTGTCATTGTTTGTCCCCCGCCAGGCCGTGGACCGCTGCGGGCAGGGAGCGTGTATGTTTCAACCTGGTATCTTTTGTTCTAGAGTCTCACACGTACTGGGAGCCCTTAGATTTAGATTAATGTATAAAATATCATTATCACGCTTAATCAAATGTCTGTAATGCTGCTAACTAGTTAGGTTAACTCTCGTTAGCTTAAGATGATAAAGACAGTGAACTTGTAGCAAAATTAAATTAAAAACCCAGGTGCAATTATATTGTTCTTACTGTCTCCAAGATTAAGCCGTAACGCTTTCCCTGGTATTCAATACATGTCACACGTTACCCTTTCCTGACACCTTAAGAAAATGTGCTAATGGAAATTCTTTAGAACATCAGGAAGGTTTCTATATTTGATACAATGTTTCATTAGAAAAGGAGCCAGTTTCTTCCTTATCTGCCCTTGTGCTAAGCATGAAACTTCATGGGAGGCAGTATCTTAGAGATTATGAGCACAGGCTCTGAAGCCAGGGTGCCTGGATTGAAATCCTGGCTCTGCCACAGACAAGCTGTGTACCTGTTGGACACACCTCTCTCGGGCCTGTTCTCTCATCTGTAATGAGGGCATCATGGTGGCAGGTACTCCAGAGAGCGGTTGTGAGGATCCAATGAGTTATTAAAGCATGTAAGCACTTAGATGCGTGCCCGACTGAGAGTAGATGCTCAATGGCTGTGCCCTATTGTTCGGCTGGTGTTTACAAGAGAGGATCTGGGACCCTGGTACAAAGGCGAGGGGTGTTTCATCATCAGGGAACAGCGGAGAGAGAGGGAAGAACCTCCAGGGTGTGGGAGTTGGCCCATTCACCTGTGCAGGAACTAGTTATCCATTCATATATCATTCCAACACTTAAGCAATTTAGCGTTTCATTTTATCATTTTACACATGGAGCTAAATCTAGGAGCAAACCCTAGCTCTAACCTGGCAGTGAAGGGGGTGGCTCCAGAGTCTTCCCGTCTGGGTCAATTCCCAGTGTCATGGTGTGCTGGCTGTGTGACCTTGGGTGAGTGCTTTCATTTCTGTAAGTTTAAATTTTCTCATCTGGCAAAGGAGGAAAAAAAAAGACTATTTTTACTTTCTTCCTGTTGTGAGAGTTAAATGAAACAGTCTCCATCACATAGTGAGTGCTTATGTGTTAAATGCAGTTCTCTTGCTGAAAGTATTATTGAAATATTTACTCTATGATATCTTTTTTATTTGCTTTTTATGGAACACAATATATCATATCTATAGAAGAGTATAAAGACATTTATGTAGATTTTAGAAAATAAGGTGAGCACCTGTATACTCACCACTGCCAATTAAAAAAATAAAATGTTGCCTGGCTGGTGTAGCTCAGTGGATTGAGCGTGGGCTGGGAACCAGACGGTCCTGGTTCAATTCCCGGTCAGGGCACATGCCTGGGTTGTGGGCCAGGTCCCCTGTGAGGGCCATATGAGAGGAAACCATACATTGCTGTTTCTCTCCCTCTCTATCTCCCTCCCTTCTCCTCTCTCTAAAAATAAATAAAATCTAAAAAATAAAATAAAATAAAATAAAATAAAATAAAATGTTGCAGTTCCTCAGAACCCTCTGCCAGCCTCCCTGAGCATATCTGCCTCCCCAGGAAGGCACTGCTCTCCTGGACTTTGGATCATCATGTGCTTTCTTTACTTCATATTTTCGTTCTTATACATACACCACTTAACAGTATGTTATTTGGTTTTATCTTTTAGGAACTTTATATGAATGGAATTGTTATCTATCATCTATCTATTATCTATCTATCTATCTTTCTATTTATCTTGTGCCTTGCTTTTTGCTTTCAACAGTTGCAACTGGATTGATGTGCATAGTTCTAGTTCATTCAGTTTCACTGCTATGAACAATTTTATTATATCAGCATACTACAATGTACTTTGTTATTTTTTCTATGGGTCTTCTGGGCCGTTATTGATCTGTTGCTATAACAAACACTGCTGCATAGAGCATTCTTGTACATGTGCCCTAGTGTGCCCATGAAAGACCGGAGGACTTTTTAGGAAGTGAAACCACGGAGTGGCGTGGCTCAGCTGTAGAATGGGCACATAGTCTAGTTCACTGGTAATGCTAAGCTCTTTACTGAGTAGCAGCACATGAAAGAAGTCTGATAGATTATTATATACTAATTTTGGGTCCTCATAAAAATTACTCAGTGAGGTTGTCCGTCCCTCAGATTTCATAGTTTCAATATAAAACTCAGATGATAACCTTCTCTTGGTCTTCACACTCTCTTCTCACACTTACAATGTGGTCCTTTCCCACATTGTACCAGGGAGGGACTGTGGGATGAATAGAATATGGTGCAAGTGACAGCATGATTAAGTGACAAAGGTCCTTAGGCTCCACGGCAATCTCTCTCTCTCTGTCTCTTTCGGATCTCTCACTCCGGGGGAAGCAGCTGCTGTGTGAGATCAGTTCCATGGAGAGTCCCACAAGGTGAGGAGGAGAGGCCCCGGCCCATGGCCAGAAAGGAACTGTGGCTTGCCAACAGCCATTTAAGTGACCTCGGAAGGGAGGGGAGTTTTCCAGCCCCTCAGGTCTTGAGTTGACTGTAGTTTGATAGCTTGACTACATAACCTCATGGGAGACCTTGACTCAGAATTGGCTAGCTAAGCCACACCTGGATGTCTGACCCACAGAATTGTGTGAGATGGTAAAATGATTGTCTTAAGCTAAATTTTGGACTAATATGTTATGCAGCAGAGATAAATAATACACATAAAAATTTCATTAAAGGGACAAAACTTTTAAGTTACTTTAAGGATTTTTGAAATAAAGCAGAACATTTAAAAAATAGATTTGGAAATAGGTAACATAAAAGGTGAATGCACTAACAAATCTAGGTGTTATTTAATTGGTCCTGTAAAAAAATCACCATACAGAGGGGAAGCCAATGATAACTTGTGATTCATAACCTATAAAAGCATGTGCCTAGTGTCTTCAAATTTTTGTTTGCACTTGATGTATTCTTATTAGAGTCCTTTAGATGTATCTTATTCTTAATGCAAAACATCGATTATAGCATAATAGCAAAATAACATAAACCATCTAAATACACAGAAATAAAAGAATAGTCAAATAAGTAATATATCCACTCAATAGACTATTATTTTTTTAAGAAAAGCAACAGCATACTCCTGACGTGATGTCCAGTGGAAAGACGAGGTAGACTGCACAACCCGCAGGAAACCCGACATCGACTCCGAGGGAAGGTGAGCCTTCTCAGTTGGGTGTTATGAGATTTTGCTTTTCTTCATTAAACATTTTCTGGACTTTTTAAGTTCTTTCTAATAAACATGTGTTATTACATTCATTTTTCAGAAAGTGCTTTTACCACCTAAAGAAATCATTCTTGATATATTTTTAGTACTACAAATGGATAAGGACCACAGACTTTTAACTTCAAATTGGAAAAAATACTATTAAACAGACATCAACACAGAGCATCTGTAAAGTTTCTGGTGGCTGTTCCAGGTTGGCTTCCTTCTGAATTATCTTGCTAATTCTGTTGATTTCTTTTATACAAACGATGTAATCCATTCCTTGTTTTGTTGACATCAGAGATTCTGGAGAGGGAATCAGAGGGTGAATTCTTGGAATCTCCAAAGTTTCACATGAATATAGTTTATATTCTTCAGTTTCTACTCATGAAGTTGAGAAGGAAGAATGAGGTAGGTGAGATCTCATGGAGGGGCCAGGAGGAGGTGAGGATTGCCTAAGACCTTTTTAGATTGGGAGGGGCATTTATCCGAGGCAGCAAACGGCGGCATAATTGAAAGAAGAGACTAATTAGACTCAATGGAGTCTAGAGTTGTTGCTTAAAATTTATAACAGAATTTTTAGGGTGCTTTTTGTTATAAAGAGTGATTTATGACAGAATAAGCGTGAACACTTATTTTTGATATCATTAAAAAAATCTTAAAACTTAGCATTTGAATAGACTATAAGTATATCTTGTTTTTTAAAACAAATATAAAAATATTTTGCCCATTAAATTAAACTTGGGAAAGACCTTGAAATAGCATATTTTATTTGAAAGGACCAAAGTCTTATCAAACAAGGAGAACCACTTCCACATGTCGGTGTATATTTTCTGAGATTTATAATCTTTTTATGCATTTCCATTGCATCTTGTGCTTCTACTTTTCACTCTTTATGGTTACTGTGACTTTTCTTCTAGATGGTTGGCTCCGTGAGTAGAGTGGCGATGTCTCTGACTTACCACCCTTGCCTCAGTCCTTTAGGACAGAGTGGGTACTTAAACACTTGGCAAATGACTAAATTATTTGGACAACACAAGGAGAAATAACAAAGATCCAGGAGAAGTAATGGAAGTTTCAAGATTAAGAAGAAAGCATCATGGCTTTTAGGCTTATTTGAACCACCTAATATTGAATCACATTTTCTTTGCAAAACAAGGAACTATTTTAGTTTTATCATGTACAAAACACTGGCCAAAAATATTTCAGGCAACAGGAAAAAAATGTTGCCAGTTATGGCAAGCGCTGGGAATTTATAATTTGGTGACTTCATAAAGATCTAATCATTCCAACATCACGTTTCCAAGCATTATGTTATTAAGCACTCCATTTATAGGGAATCTTGTAGCCAGAATTTACTGTTTGTTTAGATGTTTCCAGTGCCCTCATCACTGAGGTCCCTGGTTGCATGTGTAGAAGATTAAGAGATACAATAAACCAAAAAGAATAGACCAAGCAACACATACTAAATCTAGGCCAAACTAAATAAATATGTCTATTTCTAAGTGCTGGAGTTCAACAAGAACAAAAACAAATTCTTACATATAAAATAAGTAAAATTTCCATGAGAAAGATACTTCAACTTTAATTTGTTCTGAGTTTGTCTGAGTTAAGAGGTTGTTTAATCCATCACAGTAGCCATCATTATTTTCTATCTTCCAATTACATTTGGAAAGTACTATGGGCCACAAGTAAGCACAAGCAACAAGTTAAAAGTAAAATTTCCCAAGATGTGCGTGAAGGACACAGCACGTGTTTCCAACTCAAAACAAATGACTCTCAAATCCCACTTGAATCTGCTGTTAATAAAATCAACAAGAATGAAACACAGCTAAATGCAATTCCTCCCAGTGTCCGGTTAAAAGCCAAATCCCCGGCATTCAGTGATGGTGGATAAATTGCTCAATCTCTTCGCACCTCATTTTCCTCACCCATAACGTGGGGACAGCGACAGTATCCCCCTCCTTGGGTTGCCGTGAGAATCCCTCGAGTTAATGAGGGTTAAGTTCCCAGAACAACGATTGGCACGAAGGTGCAATATAAATATTATCTGTAATAGTTAAACAGTAAAACAAAGCACTGGCCTGTGGTTACACGTGACCTCTTTTTTTTTTCTTGACAAGAGAACATCTTTGTCCATCTCTACAGTTTCTTTCACTCATTCTCATCTCAGATTCCTCCTTTCAAACAAGAATGCGCCCCTTGCTTGTCTGTTGGCCAAATCTGATCTCTTTTTAGTTAGAATGTTATAATATGTTAGTGCCAAAAAATGGCTCAAGGCTCATTCCTTTGAATATTAGTGTCTTTGTATTTCCTGACATTCTAGAATTAACCTCAGCACTTGAGAAGACCTTTAGACATCTACAGGAAAATACAAGCAAACTCTTAAAATGCTTCTCTTAAAATAAACCTCTTTAAAATTTTTTCCCAGAGTACAGAGGATTGAGTACCTTATATTGCTATTATTTTAAAATGGAAAATAAAAGAAAAATTCTCTGTGTCATGATCAGTGTTGACAGGACTGTGCATAAGGAAACCGAACGTAATTTTTTTGCCTGGGAGATCCGAAGTGAGAAACCCGTTGCTCGATTTGCGGCCTGTTCACTTGCCGTCTCTTCCATGGCCAAAGTCCAGAGCGGACAGAGCGCTCCAGGCGCAGCAGCTGCCGGCACGCCGGTGTCCCACCCGTGGCTGCAGACTCTATCACGGGGAGCAAGTGGCTTCAGTTCCCAAGCCTCAGGTGTGCTGGCTACATCACGTCAGCTGTACAGCCATGCCCGTTTGGAAGCAGGGACCTGGGCCAGGTGGCAGTGTGAGGTCCAGCCCGACTCTGAGGTCCGTGACTCAGCTTACTCTTTTCGCTGTGAGAGCGCTGCTCTCAGTCCAGTTGTAACACCTTTAGTTCCCAGCACACCAACAAGGAAATCTCCTGCCATGGAGTTTCTTCTGGGTGTATTTGCCTTCATACGTGGGTCTGGAAAGCCTCTTGAAAAGGAACATTCTGCCCTCCCACCAAGGCCATAGTAATCTTCCTAAATGCCATTTGGATCATGACACTTCCCTAAATGACAATCTTTCACTTGCTCACCCTTGTGAGTGGGGAACGTAACAGCGTTTGCACGGCATTCACGACCCTTGGTGGTGAGCCCCGGGGTCCCCTGCTCCACCAGGACCGGGGCTCTGGTCCCAACACGCTGGATACTTGCTTGCTGTCTTCGCTCTTCCCCGTGCCTTGCGTTTGGGAGGATTGCTTTCTGTTTCTCTGCTTGGTAAATCCTTCTCTTCCCACACATTCAACTTGTCTGCTGGGAAGCCTGTCCTGATCCCCGGGAGGGGGGACTCCACGGCCCTCCTCGTACCCGCTGAGCCTCCCCGTGTCCCACTGCAGTGCTGGCTGTGCCAGGCTTTACCTGCCTTTTCCTGGTTGGGTTGCCCACGGCTCTGGAAGCTTCCGAGGACAGGGACTGGAGCTCTCATTCTGGCAATTCCTTCACCCAGCCTCAGCCTCTGTGGATCTACCGTCAATAAACATTTCCTGAATAAAGAAATAAAGTCTAAATTGGACAAGATCTCCCGTATGATAATTAAGGACAACATTAACCTAGAGATTATAATTAGGTTTATAACTGGTAAGAAAGAATTTGGAGAGGACAGGCCCAAATCAGAGCAAAACGTGTGACGGTTCGTGAGCATTGGGAAGGCCGTGAGGTGGGAGGCAGAGGCCACGCAGCCGGGAAGGGCTTCTTCAACGGGCAGTGCATGCAGGTGATTCAGCCTCGCCACTGACGAGGTGTGAACTTCTTCTTTTCGGACTAAGAAGTTCATTAGATTAATAGAAGTTGTGAGAGGAGAACTTGTTTCAAAGGGACTCAAAGTGAACCATGAGTGTGATGGAAAGTGCTTGGAATTTTATCATTATGATTAATGACTCTTTACTTAACACCTACTATCTACTGAGCCCTTTCGTTCTGTGCCTTAAATTTCATGACCTCCTTCAGTTTAGCCCCCACCGCCTCTGTGGAGTAGGCACCATCAGCCCTGCTTTGTGCATGAGGAGACTGCGGCTCAGGGAGATTAAACAGCCTGCCTGAGGTCTCACAGCCTAGAACAGACAGCAGTGACCGGGCCACCCCAAGGCCACGGACCGTTGTTACATCCTGGGGAGAGAGCAGGTCCGTGGCGAGTGCCCATTTTAAGGTGGCCATGCACAAAATGGAGCACATACTGAGAGGGGCGGCTGATGAGGTAGAGGTGACAGCTCATTGCACCCTCATCTTCTCAGATCGCTGAAGAATAGACAAAGAAGTCAGAGTGTTAGAAACTGAAAGGTCAGCTTTTTCCGAGGACACCCGATCGGTGGTTAAACAGATGTACGAATCCCACACCCCCGGTTGAAGCGCTATGTGTAGCTGCCAGGACCACAGGCTTCCACCTGGAAGGGGCTGTGTCTGCCCAGGGAGCTCAGCAGGGGGAGAAAATCGCACTCCGAAGGCAAGCGGCTCCGAAGTAGAGGGTCCTGTGTGAAGTTAGCCACCCATGTTCAGTGGTGTCCCCTGAATCCATCAATCAGAGAAGCCAGTGTGCCTCTGGATCTCCCCAGAGAAACATAGAGTCAGGCAATAAAGCCTTGTTCTTGACAATGGCCAGGTGCAACCTGACGTGTCGGTGGAACCAGACTGGTGTGATAGTTAATTTTATGTGCCAAGTTGGCTAGGCTATAGTGCCCAGTGCCTTAGTGAAACGGCAGCGCAGATGCTGCTGAAGAGGCATTTTTTCAGATGTGATGAACACTGAGATCAGAAGACTCTGAGTAAAGCAGGTTATCCTCCGTTATGTGGGCGGGTCTCACCCAATCATTCACGGCCTTAAGAACACAGACAGGTTTTTTTGCAGGAGAAATTCTCCTCAAGATTGCTACATGAACTCTTAGCTGGCTTTCTAGATTGCCAGCCTGCCTTATAGGTTTCAGATTGCTAGTCCCTACAATTTGTGCCAGCCAATCAATCTTTCAGTCTCTCTCTCTCTCTCCCTTTGTTCTGTTTTTCTGCAGAACCCTGCTCACACAACTGGGAAAGTTGAATCTGCAACTGAGAAGTTAGGGTGGTGGCCAAGAAAGCTAGCGTCATGTTCTGATCAGTTCTCATAGGACAACGGTGGGCTTATCAATATGTCCCGTAAGTGTGGACTATTTTCAGATGCTTTGAGGATCTAAAATAATTTAAATACAGCTGACAGCCCTTGTCAATGGTGCTATAGAAAATATGTTTAAATGGCTGGCTGCTAGGGGTAGGTACTTCAAGCTTTTTTGAGGACAGTGGTATTATCTTATGCTTCTGTTAAGTAATTGTTATAATGTAACTTTTTTTTACATTTTAGTATTTGTGAGATTCTTTCATGTCTATTAATTTATTGGTTTTCCCATACTGCCTAGCACACAACTAGGCAATTATGGAATTGAGTTAAAAGTGTAATAATGGCAAATGAAGAGCCAAATTTCAACTTTAAATTAATCTGTATTTCTCTATTTTCTTCAAAATGCTTTGTCCCTATGCATTTCTTTTTAAAGTATTAATTTTGTATGACCAGCATATTTGCAATGTCCTATTATTACTTTGTTATTTAATTATAAATTAAAATGCATGGCTCACAGGATTTTTGACCAGAACTAAGCAAGAAATTAAAATACAAATGAGAATATAACCTAATTTGTAAATAACATTTCTTCAAAGTCAATTTTCTCATTTTCATAGGAAACACAATTGGAAGGAGAAATCTGTTAAATTCATCCAAAAGAATAAAAGAGTTACTGAAATGTAAAAAGTACTGCTTCTTTAAGTGTTAATGAACACCAGCTTTATCATTTCTAAAGAAGAGGAATTTGTTTTTAGTTTTTCTCTTCCAGTAAAAAATTTTACTGCCCCCTGCCTGGCAAAGGGACATGGGCTTCAACCTGAGATTGGAGACCACGTAAATAGCTGATTTGGAAATTTTGAGACAATTCTATCCCATTTCCCTGGAGCGCTCCCCTTTTCTCCTTGAGTAATCCTGTCAACCCTCTTGGTTTTGCCACCATGTCAGGCATGCCCGGCTGCGTCACTCTGCACACTGTGTGGAACAGAGGAGACTTTGTGAAACCCTGACACCAGTCCCCCATTCAGATCATCTTGCCGGGCAGAGAACAAGAACCTGAGCAGAATGGACCACAGGAAGGCGGAGGCCGAGGGTATTAACAGGCTTTGTTCTTGATAGTTCATGTTGCAGGTGATGCTAGCAAACTCCAGCAGAGCACAGAGTGACAGGTGTCATCCTTTGAAAGAAGGGGCGTTCGGCCATGCAGCATGTTGAAGCATGGAATTGTGGTACGGAGCCGAGATTCCCCCAGACATAGCTTACGGCAACGTTTTATCCAAGAGTGGCCCCTGGACTCACACCAAAACATCAGTGTTACTTGGGAATTTGTCAGCAATACACATTCTCAGGCCCCACCCAGGACCAACTGAATTAGAAGTGCTAGAGATGGGGCCCCAAAATGCGTTTAAAAAGGCCTTCAGGGGATTCCAATGCATATTCTAGTTTGACAACTTCTAGTTTATAGCACTTTGGCTCCTCACAAACCCAGATGCATGAACATTTGGGGTTTTCAAAATAAGATGAAAATCACATTTTCTTGGAGTGTTTCCTCAGTAAAGAAGGCTCTGTCATATCAAAACACAGAGTGTGGGTGTGTGTATGTGTGTTATTTTGGGAATAGCAGTGATAAGCAGAAGGCCCAGTTCAGGGCTCCCTGGGCTCCTGACGGTAGTAGCCCAGGAAGCGGGCAGAGGCAAGTTCTCAGGCCGGTCTCTTCATCACTTCATAGACTTTGCCTTCCTGGAAGTCTTCACTCTGGGTCCCCAGGGCTTCGTAGAGCAAGGATGGGCCAGCTGAGATCTTGGTGCAGTGTGGCCTCTGGGTGTCCAGGCTGAGGGCAAGATGGGCAGCTGCCCCTGCTTGACTGGGACTGGAGCACTGGCTACTCCTGCCCCCTCCTGTCAGGAAAAACTGGGCTGGGTCTGGAGGTCTGAGTAGCGGTCTGTTTCCTATCTACTGAGCTGTGTGATCTGGGGAGAGTCCCATCCTTTCTGGGCCATCTGTGAGAAGGCTGGTCAGATGCATGGCCATTTGGGGGAGGGAGCCCTGATGGGCCTCCTCACTTCCCTTCACTTCCTGTTGTGCGCTGAGGACTTCAGCAGGAGGTATCTTTCTACCAAGGAGCCGCTCTCCCAGAAAAAAAAAAGTTGATAAAATAAGTGATTTCTAGGTGCACTTCCAGCTCTAACAAACAACGGGGAAGCCTTGGCTCGGCGTCCTCGCTTTGAAGCCCTGTGCTGGTGGGTTTTACCTGTTGTTTCAAAGGCTGGAGCCTGCCTCTGAAGATTTGTTTTCTGGTGGTAGGTTTAGCAACTCTTTTTTTTCCTAATCTACTTTCTTTTACCAAGAACAAATGCCCCCAAGTACAATTTGCTCTGAGATTACTAGACTCTCAACTTAAACATTACCAAAAGCTATAATTTAGAAATTCTTTTATCTATCCCAAGCTAATAGTTTTGCGTGTCCTCATATTGTTTCATCTGTTTCCTCAGGTCCTCTCCTCTTCAGTTATTGTCTCTGGAATACGTACGGGCTTGTTTAATTTTAGTGCTGAATTTGGGATATGGAAAAGATTATTTTGAATTATATTATTTATTGAAATGTAATATTTTTATGCGACCTTCTGTGCTACAGAAGCAGAGTGCTCTTCTGTGAGGTTGTTGCTGAAGGCTGGGAAAATGGGGATCCTGAATTAAATAGAACTGAATCTAAAGCGGTCCAGGAATGATGCAGCCTTCAGTGTCTCCAGACCAACTTCTCAAAGACTTTCTTCAGTGTGAAACATTCGCCCTGGCTGGGTAGCCAACCAGTTCAGTGGTGTTTTTCTCCAACTCAGTGGAACCCATTAGGCACCTTCTGAAATAATCACCACAGGGCCTAACAGAGATTTCCCTCCCAGGGTATTATGCATATTGAGTTGGGTTGAGTTGATGGGGCATTTTCCATCCTGTTGGCTTGGTGATTACAATCCTGTCTCTTACACTCCACCAGGTCAAACCACAGCCCTAATGACTTTTTAAAAAGATATAATGCCAATATAGAATAGAAAAGTAAATCCTTGGTCAAAACCAGAAAGAAATGTATTTCATCTCGGTGAATTTCTCATTTGTCAATGAAATGATCATCCTCAGCTGTCTCCATATTTCATCCAGCAAGTTGGAGTTGGAAGTCCATGGCTTTCGAAGTCATATGAGCCAGACACCAAACGCTGCCTGTCAGGAGAGCAGGCTGGTTACTGATCTGTGGGCTCAGAGCCGCATGAAAATGCGAGGGCCCATGTGAAGCAATTATTAAGGATTTCAAGATGGCGACAGCAGAGCATTAAGTCAAGCACAGGCTCTGCAGAGCTTGGTGCCCTAGCTGCGCCATGTCGTGTGGCCCTGGTTCAAGGAGAGACCCAGTTCAGGAGGAGGAAGCATCAGTTTTCTTCCTTTCTTCAGCCCAAGTCATTTAGTTTTGTCTCAGGGGGTTGCATTCAATTCTCCCACCTTAACTTGCTGCCTCTCTCCTTTCCACCTTCGCTCCACATTTGAGACTGTCTCTGAGCAACATGTACACTGTAGTGCCAAAGAGATCCCATTAACCATGAGTCTTCAAAGGCCTGAGAAAAGTTGTCAAAGCGGGGAACTTGGAGAAGCAGCGTCTGGGCTCCCCATCCAGGCTGCTCTGCTCCCCCAAGGGAATCATTTTGCAGATCTTCGGCTCCAACTCCAACTATGGAATTGTGTCTCCCGTTAGTCTGACAAAATCCTTTATAATTCTCTTAAATGTTCCAGGCCTTTTTAGCTTTTTCAAATAATTGTTATCAATGCCTGCCAAATGCCTTAGATCTTTCCCTCCTTCTCTTTACTGTAAATACTGTCCTTACTCTTCAGCAGCAGTATTATGGCTATTCATAACAGCAAAATCTCTACAGCTATCTGGTTTTCTTTATCCTTATGTTCTCAAAGAAGTCCAAATCTCACTCCATTGGTGTTTATGTGATTGTTCTAAAAAAATGAGTTTTTTTAAGTAAAGAAAGTGTGATACCTACTCATAATCTCTTCTATTAAAGGTTATCTGCCATCTCTAGTCCCAATGGTATTACTGGTTTTTGATGTGCAAAAATAGATGTATCTGGTGACATTTTAAACTGGAAGTCACAGTTGGCCTAGGGGTAACTTTGCCCAAAGTGGAAGTATTTGGAAATTGCTGCCTCTAAGCCGAAGTGCTATGTATCCTGGAGAATGGGGGTCGTCAGAGGAGAAGGGGAGAGGCACTTTTATGGAGTATTGCTGCCGATGGTAGTCACCACCAAGCAATGATGTTTAATTCATCAATCAAGTTCAGGACTTCCAAATTACTTCTCCAAAGAAAAATTGCCAGATGCATTGAACATGCAAATAAAATGCCAGGCCTGTGTGACCGGTTCTCTGTGTTCTGTCCAGTGTTACCACTTGTCTGGGGGTGCTCTCGGAGTTTCCATTTCTGCAGCTGGGGTCCATCTCAGCTCAGAAAGCTGAGCCTTAATTGTTCTTTCCGACAGGCTGGGTGTGGTAGTGGCCACAGTCCCAGGCAGAAGAATCAGAAGACATGGGTCACTTTCTCTAATGTTTTTTATGCTCATGAACTCCCATATGACTTTGGCTGACTTCCACATTTTATTTTATTTATTTATATATTTTTAAACTTTTTAAAATTGTTAAGTACAGTTGTCTCCATTTCCCCCTCACCACTCCTCCCCACCCCAGCCATCCCCACTCCCCACCCTTGATCCTACCCCCCGTTTGGTTTTGTCCCTGTGTCCTTCATACATGTTCCTGAAAACTTTTTCCCCTTTCCCCCCAATTATCCCTTCCTACCTCCCCTCTGGTTACTGTCAGATGGTTCTTAATTTCAATGTCTCTGGTTATATTTTGCTTGCTTGTTTGATTGGTTGATTAGGTTCCACTTATAGGTGAGATCATATGGTATTTGATTCTCACATTTTAAAACTGATAATAGTATCTGTCAAAATGGACTACTTCTTTCTTTGTAGGGAGGTGAGGTACATGGGTGGAGGAAATATCTGTGAGAGCATTTATTAATATTTGAAAGTCCTCTTCCTTTGTGATTTTCCTCCCTCTAGATCTTACTGGGTTTTTCACTACTCCTTTGTCCTTTTGAAATATGAGAAAGTAGGAATCACAGCTTTGACTATTTGTAGGTGCATTTTGTATGAGTATTTCATTGTGTAAACCAATGTGGACTTAGATTTTTGATTCATGACTTCTTAAAAAAAAAAAGTCCCGTCGAAGCCTCAGAGGGTGAGTTCTCCATCAGTTTGCCCACTACCTTTGTGTTGCAATTCTGGTGTAAGAACATCTAGCTAGCACCTTGATTTATTTTTCTCAGTGAGTATGGTTCTTTTCTTTCTTGAGGTGTTCTAGGGGTGGGCCGGTATGCCCAAGTAAAGAGGTGAACTGAGGGAGTTGAGGCCAGTGGCCTTTCATTTAATTGTTTTCTGATGCCTAACAAAAATTGTCATGCAGCTTCTGTTCTGGTAACAACGTAGTTATTCTTGCCCTTGATGGAATGAAATGGGAAGGAATAGTACTGCTGTAAGTCACTCAGCAGCCCGCTACCCTCCTCTGGGTTCTCCGAACATCAATGCTCTTCAGAACTCTGCAGGGCAGATTTCCTCCTGCCAGACTTTCTGTCACTCCGTCCTGCCACCAAATACATTTTGCTAACGTGCGGCAGTTTCAGTTTGTCTTGCCAGAAAATAAATCTTTATTTCAAAGCTTTTCATCCTTCCCATGTTACTCTAAACACATGTTCACTGGGTTTCCATAGGCTCATCAAATAATTTCTTACGGGCTCCTTTCACTTTGTGAAAGTGTTCCCTCCTGTCTTCCTTGACATCTCTTTCATAAGCTCTTTTCTGACTTATCGAGATCCTTACTTCCTGGGAGAAAGGGTTGTCCAGTGAAAAGAGCACGGGATTTGGAGTTCTTAGTGTTAGCATTACCTGATTCTAGAACTCACCGTGGAAACTTAAGCCATCTCTCAGCCCCAGTTTCCATAATTGCAAATGGACATATAAAGGGCACTTTTCCCACAGAGGCATTGGGAGGGTACTTGACCTAATACATGTTAAAGTCGTTTCTGGATATTTTTAAATGTGTGTTTACTGTTATTTCTGTATGTTGTTTTTATTCTCATTTTTACTCTGATAGATCTTCTCAGTTCTTGCAAATAATACGTAGCCTACTTGTACTGTAAATTTAATTATTGACTTACAAAACATGTGTTTACTTTCTTCTGACATTAATTGTTGGTGCCAACTCAGGTTTTGACCTTTTATTTTTTTTTAAGCCCAAGGAATTTAGAGTTGGAAATAAAAGGAAAAATTACAAGGGAGAGACTTAAGTATAGTTCAAGTCCTAAAGTATGCTAATTAACACAGCTGTTTGCCTTTGGAACATCTGGGCAAGCAACTACATACTAATTCTCTTAAAATGATTTATTTAAACATTTGTAGAAGATTCAGGTGTGTGATTTTAATTGCACAATTAATTAATTATCAGTGAGGTCCCTTTATTTCTTCCTGGTAATCAACATAATAACACTCTCTAGTGTAAATCATGGCAGAAAAAAATTAATGCACATTTCATTTTTATTCTAAAAGTCTGTTTAAACAATTTATTTTTGGTGTTAGCTAGATTTTTTTCCCCTTCTTTCTTCCCTTCCTTCCTTCCTTTGGTTTATGTAAACAAAACACAATAATGACAACAATGTTATATGAAAGGACTTAATCTAAAAGTATGTGAACTATGAAAAGATAAAAACAGAAGAATAAATAGCAAGGGCTAATTTGAACTATGTCTATAAATTAATTAGATAAACAGAAAAATATTTGCTAGTATTGTATACAGGGGTTGGCAAAAGTAGGTTTACAGTTAGGAGTATGCAAAACACATTGTTTATTCTTGTATCGTTCTTGTATTGCAAGTGTTAGCTCCCTTTGCCCTCCCTGTGCATGTGTGTGTGAGTCTGTCTATCGTTTGTTGATAAGCAGTCTGGCGCGTTCATGCCCACAGAAGCATTCATTCCTCCTGCTATTTTGTTGATAGAAATATGATCCTCTTAGTAATTATTTCTTACCTTTTGAGATTAGTTTCTTCTTGATTTCTATTAGACTTTGAGTAGGCATATCAATGTTCAATTAATAAAGAGCGGGCTTGATGTTCTTAAAATCTTGTCAGTGGTAAATGTTGTCACCAAAAGAGGACGATTTGAAAATGACATCTGCCTGTCTTCCCATGTACTGGTACCTGCAATGTCCTCCATTAGTCTCTCCTTTGGGGGAAGACTTCAGAGGTTTCTGGTGAAATGCAAATATGCTCTTGGGAAGAATATATCATGAAAACATACTTACCCATTCATTTACTTGAAGGGGTGTCTGGCAGTAAAAGAATGGGACACAGATCCAGGAAGTGTGGGACTACAGGAAGTTCGGGAAGTAGGGAGTGGCCCTCCACTTACAGCCCGTTCTTTTACCTTTGGTATGGGGGCATCCCAGGGCCCTGTGTCTTTCTGTGGGAGGAGGGTGCCGACAGAGCAGGACACTAGGGACAAACCTTGCTCTTCACCATGTGGCAGAAGGAAGGTTCTGAATACAAAACGCACACAATTCCAGTCGTGGCAAGTGGAGGGATGCAGTTTTAAAGCAGAGCTTTGGAGCCATGCAAGTCTATCTCCCCTGCCGATTAGTGCATAACCGAACAGTTCCTTCAGATTCCTGGAGCTGTTTTCTCATCTGCTAGATGTGCACTGCAGTATCCATTTTATTGGGTTGCAAAGATAATTAAAGGAGATAATGTTTATAAAGTACTTAGTATGTAGCCTGTACTCCATAAACACCAGTATGTTATTTACACACGTATCTATACTGACATCTAATTTTGTATCTCTTAGTATGTCTTCAATTGTGTGTTACAGAAAAAATCTAATTCAAACTTAACCACGAGAAGTGAAACCATAAAGGAACTTATTGGCTCATATAAATAGGAAGCAAAGTGAGACAGGTCTTGGGGTTGGTTTGTTTCAGTGGTTTAGCAATGTCACCAAGGCTCACATGAACTTCCTTCTCTCATCCTTCCTTTCTGGTGTTAACTTTATCCCAATACTGGCATCTCTTTGTGGTTGGGAGATGGCCACAAACACTTCCTGGGTCTACATGTTTTCCGCTATGGGAAGCCTCTCAAAAGAATGAGAAATCTCTTTTCCAGAGCTTGCCCCAGCTGTATTATCCAACTTGGTCTATACCCATCCCAGACCCCAAAGCTGTGACCAGGCCAACGGATTAGATGAAAGAATTAGGCCTGAATCACAAGCTCCAGCATGTTGTTAGCTTCCTCCAAAACACAGGACTTATAACGGGGAGGTGTGGGTATCCAAGAAAGGGGGCATAGATGATGAGGAGGCAGCCTGGTGTCAAGTGCAATGTTAATCACGCTGGAAGCATTGCCAGCAAATCTAATGATGGAGAAAGTTATTTCCCCTGCAGACTATTTTGGAGGAGGTAGGGGATCTCAGAGATCATTTAGACTTTGAGAGGCTTTATCACAGACCCCACCACACAGCGCTCTGTCTCTTTAGGACTTCCTGAAATGTCGCTTTCTAGTTTCACCTCTGGGAAAGTTGGATATCTGAGAGTGCAAGAGATTCCTCCAAAGTCACACAACTGGTAAGCTGGAATGCCTTCCTCAGCCTGATGCATTTTTCATCACTTAAAGCACCAGTGGACAACCCAGTTGTTAGAAGTCTTGTAAGAAAATTAATGATGGCTGTCATGTTCATGAATATTCATTTCAAAGTTGTTTACAATGATAAATTCCTAGAAGCAATTTAAATGCCCACCAAAGGGGAAATGGTAAAATACATTATATTTGTAAAATCAATAAGAATGATGTAGACTTATGTGTAGTGAGAACTTATTCATATAAGTGTTCGCCAAGATGCAAGTTATGGGAAGAAAGCTATTTTTAGAAGAACATGGTATTGTGTCCCTACTAGCGTGTGTGTGTGTGTGTGTGTGTGTGTGTGTGCAGGCATGCGTATGTGTAGACAATAGTTGTCTTGGGGGAGGAAATTAAGACTCTGATAGAGATAAATATATTTTCACTAATTAATTTTTAAAAACTGTCATATATACTACATTTTCGCTTAACTTACGTGTCAGTCAAGGGTGTACTCTCCCTTAGCACTGTGATCTTTCTCTGAGCCTCAGTTTCCTCCTCTGTAAAATGAAGATAATAGTGTGTATCACATGAAATTGTTAGCAGATTAAATGAAAAAAGACCCGTGAAAGTGCTTTCTAAGCCTCAAGGACCAGCCAGTTGCTAGTGATTAGTAACATCGAATTTTTCTTGATGATCATTTTTCTCCACCCCCACCCCCACCGCGACCCCCATCCCACTGTATTTGGCATCGGATGGTAAATAATCTCCTTAGAGTTTCTGTCCAGCAGGGAGTGTTGCCAGAGAAAAGAGATTGAGGAATTCAGGGAGGTCTGTGTTTGGAGTCTATCAGCCTTCTTTTTTTTTTAAACTCGATGAGCATTTTAATCACAGACTTGGTTTTCCTCTATCCTAGCACAGTTACAGAATTGGGATTCAAAAATCCTCACTCCACCTTTGCCTGCGTAGAAAAGATGAAAGAGTCTAACTCCATTTCATTTGTTTGTTTGACTGGGCACTCTCTGGGTGCTGGGCATGCGGCTGGGCGACCAGGAGAGTTCTCCTGCCCCGTGGACGGTACAGCAGAGCAGCCTCAGCAAATACGCGTGAACTAACTCATGTGGACAGTAATCAGCATTTGTTTTCAATAAAGAATAAACAGAACACTTATATCAAATAACTCCTATGGCTGCAGTTACAATAATACCCATGATGCCAGTTTCTAGTTCTTCATTGGTAATATAAAATCAAAGTACCTGCCTGCCTAGAGTTTTTAGATACTCACACACACATCCTGGACATATTTTTCATAATTTAACAATGGTCAGGTGTCCAGTAGGAGCCAGAAATGTGAGTTTCCTAAGGGTTTCATCATGCCTTCTAATCCGGGCCTGTAAACGTGATCCTTAGCATCTCCGGGCCTGAGCAGACTGCTATGAAAGTTAATGGGAGAAGCAGAGCAAGTAGAGTTCTTGGAGCAAGAAAGACATCGGCATTATTGATAAGAACTTGGGAGGAGCAATAGATCATGAACCAGCTTGGGATCTTCTTTTATAAAAAGACCATAATTCATAGGCAGCAACTTTTCCCCTCACCAACCCTTCCCCCATATCCTCTCCCACAAACTTTTCTACTCTCAACAGAACTTCACTATTAGAGTGCTGAGGTCCAGTAATTCAGATCTGAAAAAAGAAACCCCTTGTTAGAACACAGACATCATTGACAATTAGCCAGGATTCCAAGGAGAAAAAAAATGGGAGGCCCAGGCAAGGTAAACGCATTTGTGTTTATATAGTGTGTGATGTGTTTTGAAGTTTTCCCAGGGGAAAAAGGCCCTCTCTCCTACTTCAAAAGCCATTTTCATGTTTTTGAAATTACCAGAAATTATGGGCTAAACCCCCTTCACACGTAATTTATTTCACCCAGTATCTCATATTTTGTGATAACATGCAAATACCATATGTTGCACTTTCTCTTTATGGATG
The DNA here is from genome assembly GCA_004026765.1 of Micronycteris hirsuta. Taxonomy (NCBI): domain Eukaryota; kingdom Metazoa; phylum Chordata; class Mammalia; order Chiroptera; family Phyllostomidae; genus Micronycteris; species Micronycteris hirsuta. The sequence goes on from PVJI01000074.1 coordinate 387,635, forward strand.
GAGGAGGGAAGGAGGGAGAACTGGCAGAATTATCACTAGGCACTGCAAACCCTTTCAGTGAAATCCACATTTACCATGGTGACGTTTACTAGTTATGGCAGAGCTGATCAAGTGCAGATTTTCCTGCTGCTGAGGCTAAATTGCAAGCTGCTCATAATGCCATCAGATGCTGCTGGGGTTTGAGCCAATGGGAACTTCGGGACTGCTTCTCTCCCTCACCGTTTTCTGTTGCAGCTGAGCCCCCATGCCACCGCTGGCCCACCCTCTGCGGGGTTTGAACTTGATTGACCTCACAACGGCACTTTCCTGAAATAAATGTGTGTCCACCATCTTATTGGTTCCAAATACTCAAACCAGAAATCCTAATGTATTCCCAGGGCTTTCATTTTTATTTCTCCTAACAGGTATTTATTTTCTTAGATGAAATGGTCAATATTTAGGAATATATATTATTCATAAGACTGAAAGGGGGAGAGAAAAAAACACATCTTGTATTCTGCTATTCTATTTCATCAGAGGCAAAATGTTTTATGCCAGGCCAAGTGAGTCAAAAACACAAAGCTATTATTCAACTCATAGCGGCTTCAATCATTTCTCTACCAACAATGGTGAAAAGATGTGATTTTACAAGCAAACAGGAAGAAAAAGCCTGAACACACCCTGGGAGCGTGTTTAAGGAGTTGATTTATGTTTCATGCTGAGTCTTACACCTGCAGTTCAAGCAAAACCAACTTGGCTGCCCCAAAGAGTCTGGTTTATTAGGTATCAAGGAGTCGCAAGAAGCCATGTAATTAAAACCGTAATTAACTGGAAAAGGAAAGTGCCACCTGAGTTTTGAGAGGCTGTCAATTTTATTTCCATTACAGCCCTCCTGGTTCTCCTCTTGGACTTTTTTTTTTTCCTTTTGCTCAATAAGAAAACAATGTATACGTACACACTACATACACATTTATTTTTAATGTATTAAAATATGTATGAAGGGCTGCTTCTCATGGAAAAGGTCAAAAGAATTATTGCCTGTTTCAGGGTTTCTAGACCAGCTTCTCCAGGGAGGCCCTTGGCGAGGCGTACTACTCACGGCTGTCGCCACCAGCCACGTGTGGCTATGGAGCACTTGAACTGTGGCTAGTCTGAATTAAGGTACACGTCAGAGTTTGAAGAAGTAGTACCAAAAAATGTAAAATGTCTCAGTGATACTTTTAGTATCCATGATTTGTCGAATGATGTTATTCTGGGTATATTGGGTTATATACAAATGTCTGATGGTTTAATTTCACCTGTTTCTTTTTACTTTTTTGAGAGCAGCTTCCAGAAAATTCAGAATTACCTGCGTGGCTCACATGATATTTCTATTGGGCAGTGCTGATCTGGTGACTGGGCACTGGATTGTGAGAAGGTGCATTGCGAACATCCATTCTCGTGCTTTCTGCCCGCCTTGGGTTGTGAGGGCTGGCTGGCGCCGACAAGCGTGAGCCCACGGTGGCAGAGTGCAAGGAACACGTGTCTAAGGCCCGTGTTTGTGATTGCTGGCTACTTCAACCCAATTGCTCAACCAAAGGCTCAAAGGGAAATGTGCAAGCAGCTCAGATGAAACTCGAAAGGTCCTGTCTTCTTGAACTGCCCCTCGGCCAGCAGAGAGGTTCGAGTGCACCATGAATATGTTAGCACCAGAACCCGGAGCGCGAGAAACTTCAAATTAAGTTCCTAAGGGCGAGTTCAAAACCAACATGTGTGCTTTAATTTGTGAATTAAAGTGCTGATAAAACAATCATTTGAAAAGGTCAATCTGTTTATATTGGACTCTGTAAACATCCAGTTCATGTTATCATACCATCTTTCTGAACCACATCCTGTGAGGGTAATAAAGAGAATTTGTAATAAAGACATAATTATGTAATAGTTTTGAAGGTGGCTAGGGATGGATGCTTTTTCTTAGCCTTCCTCTTTTCCTTTTTAATGCTTTTTGGGGTGGAGGCAGGTAGCAGAGATTGGACACGCTGACAAATGTATGCAACATCTTGTTTTCTTGTTACCAATACAACAGTGACAAATCTATTGATGAAAATTGCCCAAGAAAGTTAAGAGACCGAAACCACCTTTCTTGGGGCAGAGGGAAAAAAAAAAAATCATGTCCCTTCCTAGTCTAAATCTTCCCCTACTTCTCTGCCACAGTGGTGCATTTTAAAGTTGCCTTTGTTACGCGGAAGATCTCTGGAATCTTCCAGTTCGGAACAAAATCCGTTGGTGCGTAATTTTGGGAAGTGAGCCTGAGGTACCCAGAGCAGATGATGCACGGGGCTTAGGTCCTGACTCAGCTACAAGTCAGCGGGGCGCCCCGGGACCATCTGCGTTCTATAAATTACAGTGACGCCGGCACATGCGGCTTGTAAATCACCGGTGAACAGGCTTCACCTAGTGACACACGACATGAACCCTGTTGTATATCCCAATAAACTCCCATAAACCATCTGATATAAACTCCAGATTATGTTTCTTTAGGGGTTGGAATACTTAGACTTTTCTTTGCTGGTCTGATTTCCCTTCAACATGTGAATTGAATATACACTGCGTGTTCCTTCTCTTTCCCATACACGAGGCATTTTGCTATTTTTCAAGCCCAGAATTTTACTTCATGGCTGACATGTGCAATTTGGTGAACTTTAAAGGGCCAGTCTTTTTTTTTCTTTCGCCTTCTTTAATAGACTTGTTTCTTTCAACACGACTGTGAATGTCAAAGTCTTGTGGTTACTCTGAGAGGAAAATACGATTTATAAACAGCAAATTAATGGTCAAATTGTCAGTAACCTACTTCACTGAATATAAATAAATACGAATCATAGAGGGTCATATCGTTAATATGGCTTCACGGGGTTTCTGGTAACCTACACGGCTGCCTTCTACAATCGCCTTTTTCTGTGCGGCGGGAACATAAGGAGGAAGAAAAATTGGAGTGGTGATAGCATTCAACTCCGTTTATGGCTCCTCCAGAAATGGTTCCGAGCAACTGCGATTGCTTGGTATACACTGTTCCCCCATTCAAGCAGTTCTTCTCTGTCGTTAAGAAAATCCTTTCTGAAGAGCCACTTCTAAAGGCTTGTGATAGCCGACTGGCTGGCCCACAGGTCACAGAAAGTGGCAGAGAAGTAATCAAACATGCGTTTTTCACAAGACACCACGCTTTGCTTCAATTAAGAAGGATGGTAAAAGAAAATTTTCCTTCTCCCTCCTTTTACTTTTTACAAAAAGTAATGGCAACAATAACAACAAAATCTAAATTTTCATTTTCATGATGAAAGTACTTTATCTGTTAAGAAATTTCCCCCAGTTCAGTGTCTTTGATGCAACATTGTTATTCCCTTCGTGTGACTTTTTATACATGTAGAAGTCTAAACAAAGGGTATAGATCATTACTATTTTGTATGAAATTTAAACTGAACACATAATAATTGTTTTTAAATTTTAATAGCTTCTTAAGAATCTGAAGAATGAGATGATTCAGAATTAATTTTATTAGTCAGATGTATCCTGCTCAGAATTAGCCAAAACTTATGTTACATTTGCATGTTCATTGCCCAAAAAGTTCATTAACTATTATTTTCTAGAGTAAAACTCAAGCCTACACAAAGCAAACACACGGTGCTATTTTTATGCATGTTTGATTCAACATTTAAAGAGGGTTCATGTACTCAATAGAAATTAGATAAATTTCTTCAAAGTTGTAGGAGATCCTTGAGCTATAAACAACTGAATGTCCATAAAGTTTGAACATTCAGGTTCTGTTGAGAAAATGCCCCTCCAGTTGACTGTAATTTCCTTAGTGGAAAAGAGGTCAAATTAAATTTTGCTGAGACACACAGCAGTACTACTGTGAATTCAAAAACATAACTTCCAGGAACTTCTAAATACATAGTACCATTCTTTAATTAATGCAGTTTATCCTGTAATTTTGGGGATTTATTGATACTGGCAGAAACATTTGCAAACAACTTAGAAAATTTCATGACATATTACGCGTCTCAAAGGATTTCATTCAGTTTTTCTTTTTCAACTGCAATCAATAATTTCTTTCAAAACTCTTAATATGCTGAGATGGAGTATAGTTAAAAGATTGTTGGAAATTCTCAAAAGAAGGATTTAAGGAAACAAATATGAACAAAGATGAACTTTGTAGCATTACATTTTCTTTCATTCATATAATTTTTAAACAAGTTCGGCCTCTGTTTTCTATTACACCTAAATGTTCTTGTTTTTATTCAGCATCAAGAGATGTTAATGTGGGTGCATCAAGTCAGAGTTCGGGTTCTTTGAACATATCAGACTATTTTTCCCCAAATACTTGGGGTTTGATAAAACCCAAAATGCATGCAAGAAGCACTTTTTCCATTAATTATTAAACCCATGTGCATTTTGAGGAAAATTTGATCCATATGGGTTCTGGTTCATTTATCCTTTACTCATCAAAATACTTTTTTTCTTAAAGTCCATGTCCAAGAAATCTTTTGAGCCCTATTAAGTTTTCTGAGCTTTGCCAAGAACAAACGGAGTTGAACACCAAAAGACTCAAGTTGGTCTGTAACCCTATACCTGTGGAGCACTAATGTCTTCTAAACTCGGATTAAACACATGTTCTCATCCCGAATGGTTGGATGTACCTCCAGAGGGATGCTTGAGGCCTCATACAGAAAGTAAAAGTCAGATGAATGTCAACAAAGGCACCAGCAAATCCCAAATGCATCACAATTCATTGAAAGACGACATTGACTATATATATTTGAGTGCATATATGCAGAGACGCTCCACAGAATTTGAACTGGAAGTTTAAGAGGCATTCTATATAGTTAATAAAAAATGTGTTGTTATCTAAAATGTGAAATCCTAGTATTTGGATAACAATTTGTAAATATTGGGACTTGGTTAAGCATGATTATGGGAAACATACAATATTCATCTACATGACAGGATCTTTGGGATCCACTTCAAAATTAAATGAGAGTTAGGGATATGGGGGGAGGTATAGATAAAGGAAGATAATTGTTAGTGCTGAATGCTGGGCATATTTGTGTTTGCTGTCCTATTTTGTTTCCCTTAGTTGACACATGGGACATCTACCGCACATGTTCTGGGTCCACCCTAGCCATTGTGGTAGCAACCCCTGGAGCAGTACCTGGTGTCGGCTGCCATGCATTTCTCCTGCAAGAACTGCTGATGTCGTTGTGATGCTTGCAAGTGTGAGGAAGTTGACACTCTCTGGGACCTCCTTTATGAATGCTGGGCAATTCTGAGGTACCGCTTACAAGATGATTCAGAGTTCCTGGTGGAAGCCCCGGTGTAATTGATTTGACAACATACCCTTAGGTGGGCCTTTCTCCTTCCCTGTTACACTCTTTTTGGTCTCTCTCTCCTGTTCCTTAGCAGTACTTTCTAAGAGAAACTGCCTGAATCAAGTTCTTCTGATGATTTTAACACATACATAATACATAACAATACATGAAATTTCTAAACAACGTAAGCCCTTGTCTCAGGCTAATAGAGCTATTTATGTTTGGGATTTTTCACAATAAAACGGTTTTTATTATAAGTTTTTACACCTCTATAACTATAATAAAATATAAATTTTATTAAAAAATATATGAATAAGCTCTTCTTTAACCGTTGAAATTTTATACTTTTACTGTTTTATGATTTAAAGCCTTTTATTGATTTTTCAACCATTATTCTCTGTCACAAAAATATGCCTCATAGAATGAGTTAGAAGAAGTGTTCCTGTCTCTTCTGTTTTTTGGAAAAGTTTGTAGAGAATTCGTTCAGTTCTTTCTTAGGCAGATCAGCTTTATAGAAGTGGAGAAAAAGTCTGAGCAATGTGGCTGGATGGTATCATTACTTACACTAGGCTTTTAGATATTTGCTTATGCATTCTGTTTTTCCTACTATATGATGAAGTCATTCATCTAGTAAACTTATTTATTGAACATCTACTATGTGCTAGGCACTGTGGAAGGGGGACGATCCCTGCTTGTCGCAGTTTACAGTCCAATGATGATCAAGGACAAGAAACAAGTGAACAACAAACAAACAAACCCTGTTGGCAGGTGTGGTACCTTACACACCTCTGTGACACCATCTCCCGTCGTCTTAATATCTAGCATAATGTCTTAAATTTATTCAGCACACAGTAAAGGTGGAATAACTGATTTTGGTGCGATTGCTGACCTCTAACTTGGTTGGGAAGATTAGGTTGTACACACGAAGTCATGTGAGAATTACACAAGACAAAATATCATCTTACAGCTCCCCTACTATAGTAAGGGAAAGGAATATATAAAGTTTGAAAACTCAGTTCTCAAAGCCTGATGTATAAAGGCAGAAGAACCCTCAAACAATGCATCTTATCCACAAAGCTGCCCATTGTACGTATTTATGTCTCTTACACTAGCATTTCTCAAACTGCCACATGCAGAAAAATCACCTGGGGATGTTTTTTAAGTGCGTATCTTGATTCCACAGCTGTGAGGGGCCATAAGGCCCTCCACTTCTCGTAAACCTCCAGGTGACGCCAGTACTGCCGGTCTGCAGACAGTGCTCTGAGTGGTGACGCTCTGAACCCCCTCCTTTTTACCCAAAAGCAAAGGACCCAGAGGTAGCTGATGAATGAAAAGGAAAAATTTCCTTCAGACTTTCAGTTGCTGTGAACTGTCTGTTAATGAGAAAGCCTAGAAAAATCATCAGTCTGCATACAACCCACAGCATCCTATGAGAAAACCAGCAGAGAGGGAATAAGGGAACTCTTATCTTCCTGAATGATGTCATTTATGCTGAAACTTAATTATAAGCGAACATCCATCTTTCCTGTCAAACAATGCAGTGTACATAGGCCAAATCATTTTTAATGTAAATATAAATGGTTCTTGTGTGTAGCCACTGGGGAGATGGTTCGTGTGGGGAGGGAGGAGGGGTTGGAGAGCCCATTCTACTTTGTAAAGGGAGAAGTGTCTCAGTGCTCTGAGATTCTCTACCTATACGGAGAGAACCCAAACAAAACATAAATGTTAGTGATAGAAAACTGGCTTGCTAGTGTCCAAAATGCAGAGATTTTTACCTTGAAAAACTTTATGTGATTTGTGTTTTTCATTCAGATATGCCACCTGGAAATATGTGCCTTTCCTATTGGCAAGATGGCTTTTTTTTTCATTTATATGGTTGAGTTTTGGGGCACATTTCTCTTCCCACAAACAGTTCTCTAGAGTTTTATATATAAAGAAGCTTTAAGTAAAAGACCAATTTGTTAAAAACCAAAAATTATTCATTGAAGCCAGTATACTACGTTGTGAAACCAGAAAATATAGAAACCGTAAGAACCTCTTATTGGTACATAAACTCATGTGTTTGGGACTGTTGCACGGCTGAAATCATGCAATTTCCAGTGCTTGTAAAGTACCGGGCAACTCTGTGAATCCTGATGGGAACAAATGGAACGCCAGAGTCACAGGGTGTATCGGGCATAGGGGGCTGACCCCAGGGAAGTAGGAGTGTGCACGCTAACCATTGGGAGGAAGTTCAGCTGCAGTCTTCTACATATGCATGAATGTGGCACAATTGTTACACGTTACAGGCAAAGATATATGAGTACTTAACAATTTTCTGGCAGAGTTCTAAAGTCAGCCTTCATTTACATGTATTTTTATACCTGTAATGTGTGTGGCACTGTATTAGGTACCTTGAAAGGCTATGAAAAGTACAAGGGACTGTCCTACATTCAGGAAACTATAAATAAGCCCTGATAAGTACCCTAAAAAAATCACTGATCTAGTAAAGTAGTGTTTATTTCACAGGGGGTTGGGAGAGAGACAGAGAGGGAATTCACTTCTGCCTGTGATCCTAGGATACCTTCTAGAGAATATGTGTTTAGGAGGTCATCGGTTAGGGTCGAATAGTCCTGCTTAAACCAAGGCAGGGCAGGCTCTGCCCAGGCCCTAGGCTTTCGAGAGCCTCACTCTGCCTGTCCTCTGTTGTCCCCCTCCCCCCAAGTGTGTGTGCCGCATGGATCCCATGTCCTCTCTTCTCACCATGACCGGGGTGCTTGAAACTCCGGAATCGCCCACTTCTGTGACCCTGGGCTCGTTTCCAGGGCTGTGTGGGCGTGGGCACCTGGCTGCGTGGTGTGCACTTGGCCCCCTTGCTCTTCTTCTTTTGTAGGGCCAACTCCCACGAGCCCATGAAGCCACCTTAGGCTAAGCACTCCCGAGATAATTTGTGACGAATGCTGTGAGGCCACATCGAGGGGGCTGTGTGCTCATGCCAGAGTGGGATTTTTGTTGCTCAGGTCAAACCTAGATGTTCTAAAAATATCAACCCACTTCCAAGTTCTGATGGAAAACTGGAATTGGAATTAAACCTTGGGACCCTCTTAGCTCACTATATTTTCCTGACTCACATATTCTTCATTGTATATTTTCATTCCCCTCCCAAAATAAATTCAATTTTTGAGTTTTTCCTAGAATAGTCAATAAAGTAGGAAAAGGGACTGGAATACCTGACTTTCCATCAAGCCTGGCCATTTCTCTCAAGCCTTTAACACCATTTTTGCCTCCCCTCGTTTAGTTTGGAGAGAATCAGAGAGAGAAGAAAAAAGAGGGTAAGGGGCGGCAAAAGAGGACCAAAGAGAAGTGTTTCCTCTGAAACTAGGTGTATCTGCAAGGCATAGAGTAGAACTGCTTGATGGAGCAGGAAAGAGAAATATATCCACATCTATTATCTATAGCCATCCGTCTACCTATCTGTCTATCCAACCTTCCATCCATCCATCCATCCATATGGCTTTTCACCCTTGCTCCCTCTAACCTCCACAGCTCACTTGGAATTAAGAAAATCTCCTGCTTAATCCAGTGCCCGGGGCAGAAACCAGTGGCAGTAGTCCATACCTTATGCTGGGTGCATGTTGTTGGACACGGTTTTGTGGTTTGGGAAAAAAAAAGTTCTTCTTCAATGGCTTTCTGAAAGAAAAAGCTTCAATTGTTCCTACAGGGGCCCTGCTGCTGGCACCGGTACCCACACCGGTGCCAGCCACCAATGAACTTGGTGAGTAGGTGAGGAAGTGGCGGAGGTTAGCTTCCTTTGTGTTCAATTTGTTATGTTTTTATAATTGTGGGTTGTGTGTCAGAAGCTACAGTTTGGCTCTTATTAGCCTATTTTGGTATCTGTTGGGTGTCTAGCTGAATATGTCTTTCTTCTCTTGTTATAAATCTACAAAATCCAAAGTTAATATTCTTTTCATATGGATGGGCTTTCTCCAGCATTGGTAAGCTGCTCTGGTGATAGGAGACATTATTTGGAACAAATGACCCAGCTACCATTCAAAAATTGTTTAGGCCAGGTCTCTTAGATCCGAGAGTATATAACATTAATAGAAATTTCTGAAAGAGCGAAGATAAAGTCTACATTTTTAAAACACCCTTTTTAAGGGAAACCTCAACAGTAAATAAATTGCACCAGCCAGCAAAAGTTGGCCACCTTTAAAAGGCTACTTAGGTTTGAGAGGAATTTAAAGCTGCATCGGATGTGGCCACTGCCCACAGAGGGGCGGGAGGTGCAGTAGGGACTGTCACCGATAAACAGCCGAAATGACAGTTTGTTTTTCCAGGTGGAGAAAGGAAATGTCTGTGTACTAGAGGGATTCTCGGAGATTTTGAAGGGAAATTTGTGATCTGGATCTTTATTCAAATATAACATTTTCTTAGTTGGTGTTGTACAGAACGTAGTTCTGAGAACCATTCTATGCATACTGTAGAAAAATATTGGTGACTGAATGAATGGAAAGGAAAGCATGCTGTTGTATTTCACAGAATCGAAAAAACTTTTGATTGTTAAGATGCACCATTATTTAATATACTACAAAGGAAGAAAAAGCACTGCTAATTAAATTATGCCATACCATTGAACATATAGCCCGATTTCACTGATATTGAATTTTAAAAAACAAATATGGGTCTTTGATTTGATGACATTCGGTGTATCTTCTATTTTAAAAATTTACAATATATTTCAATAGCTTTGAAAATTCCCACAAAAAAGGAAATTTGTTTAATTTAGCTTTCCCCAAATCTTGTAACATGAAATGCCCTTATTGGGCAAATATATTTATGAAACCATGAATGAAAACAGATGTGATGGGTTTTAATTCATTGCTGATATTATCAGACCTCAACTTGTTGCATCTTTGGCAACAACAGTCTCTCCCATTTGTGTCCTGAATCCTTTTGATATCACCCTACTGATCTTTGAGAACTTTTTTGCTTTACGGTATATTAAGAATTCCTGATCTCATTTTATATACTTCTTGCCCCATTCCTGGAGTCAGCTATTTCCAATATTCTTTATTCATCATGATTTAAAAAATCCCTAATACCTTGTTGAGTTCTGTTTTTCTCATTTTTGAGTTTATATTTGATTTGTGATTTTTCTTTCATGTTTTGTGTCATTTTCTTAATGTATTTTTGCTCATTTTGGAATAAGATGCCAAGTCCTGATCTATTTTTTTGAATATGTCTTTCTGGCATGATTTTATTTTCTGCAGCAAAAAATATTCTGATTCTTATTCTCTTTTTTCTATACTAACTTTGTTTAGAATACTTTTCTGTGGATCATTTTAATGTGAAATTTGTTTTCTTGAACTTTTAGAAGGAAACTGGATTCAGATAGTTTTTCTAGCTTCATAGACCCTCCTTTTCTGTTGCTTTTGTGTAATGTCAAAAAACTATAGTGGCTTGTTTTCAGAGATTTCTTGACTTTGTCCCCCTCCCTCATTGTATCTGTACCTGCTTTTCTTTGCCTTTGTCACTCCTGACACACTCAAATTTAATTCCACTCCTAGTAGTTTTTCTGCAGTGTGCAGTTCTGTCTGGTAAGGCAGCTATGAGGAATTAGTTTGAAGGGTTCGTGGTGCCCAGACAGCCCCAGCCTCATAAAGTGGGCGAAACCCCTCCTAGGTTCAGCTGTTGTTCTAATATGAGTCTGCTGCTCTTTCCAGTGAGTATCTATTGATTGTATTTTGGATTGATCTCTTTGGCATTCACCTGCCCAGAAGTGATAGCATGCTTGTTGAGGCTATTGATGGCTTGCTTATATTTTGAGATTAGCGGGAATACTTTGTTATGTTGTCTTGTTGTAAATGTTGTCTGTGAGTTTTTGGTTTTGCTATCTAAGTGGTCTGCCAATTAAAAAAAAAACCAAAAAACAAAAAACCTCACCCCAGGACATGTTTCCATTGTTTTGAGAGAGAGAGAGAAACATTTATGTGACGGAGAAACATCTATGGGTTGCCTCCCATTGGCACCCCAACTGAGCAATTGAACCTGTAACCTAGGCATGTGCCCTGATGGGGAATCAAACCAGCAATTTTTGAAGCATGGAATGATGCTCTAGACAACTGAGTCACACCCAACTGAACCAGTCAACTGAGCCAGGGTAGGTCTGCCAATTTTTATGTAAAAACTCTAGAAGAGCTAACACCTCTACTGCTACCACCACTGACATATTTCTGGAATCCCTTGGAATACTTTTAGAAAGAGCATTACTATTAAAATCTTACTAAGCAGTACTCTGCAGGGTTGTGGTTTGATAAGTGTTATCTTAATCTATTAGGAACATTAATACTGGTTTATGGATAGTCTATTGAATTCTTGAAACAAAAATGTTATCTTCTAGTTTGATTAAATCTGTAATGTCAACAATAATAGTAATTATGACCTCTTCAAACTGTAAATAGCTTTTTCATTTATAGAACACCATCACAACCATTATCTTGGTTAATCCTCCTAACAGTCCTGTGAAGTGGGTAGATCAAGTGATAATGCTTATTTTGAACTTGAGGACTTGGGAGATTCAAGGTGGTACAGCTGGGAAGTGGTGTGGCTGAGACTTTTCCCTACCATTTCAGCGTCATTGTCACAACGCTGTGTCATTAACCTGATTAAGCAAGCATGCTGAGGTACCCTTCCTTGGGTATGAACACATCTTTGACCTTGGCCCTTTTTCTGAAAGGGATAGAACCTTCTACTCCAGGGAGATGTTCTGGGGGAGACTCTAGGCAAAACCCGTTGTTTAGATACCACCTCCGTTGGTTATGGCTGCCGTAATGGAAACACCACTGACTGGGGGCTTAAACAGCACACATTCGTTTCTCACAGTTCTGAAGAGTGGAAAGGCCAAGACCACGGCATAGGCAGATTCAGTGTCTGGTGTGAGCCTGCTTTCTGACAGCCGACTTCTAGCTGTGTCCTCACAAGTGGGAAAGAAAGCGAGAGAGCTCCCTAAAATCTCCTTTATAGGGACACTGACCACTTTTCAAAAGCCCTACCTCCAGTACCATCACATGGGGAGTTAGCCTTCAACATACAAACCTGAGGGTTTGGAGGAGGGGCACAAACACGCAGCTCATAGCAGACATGTCAGACTTTGCCTGAAACCAACGCTGCACGGAATCTTCAGTCTCGTCGGCACGTTGGGCTGTCTCCGTGAGCCTTAGATGCTCCTTAGCTATAGAGTCAGGGAGCCTTCATGGCCTGATCAGGGCCTTTAATTTTCTGGATCCTAGTCAGAGCAGAGGTTAGAGATGCTTCCTTGAATGTGGACAAAATTCCATGTCCTCCACTCCACATTAGCCTTGGGGAAGAAGAGAGAGGCCCAGAGAGTAAGAGCCAAGAGTAGGACTTTAACGGGAGCGTGCCGCAGACACCCGTGAGTTGCAAACATCCTCTCTAGTCCCCCAGCAGGTCTCCGCAACCCCCCTCCACCCTCCACTTTTACTCCCTGCTTGGGTCTGGATCCGAGGTTTTTCCTCCTTGGAGCTGGAGTTGGGGGGAGGAGGAGGAGATTGTCAAGTTGAGAGGGAGTGGATGCAGGGAAGTTTAAGTTGACCTTTGTCTGTTATCAAAAGGAAGTCAGACTAATGGGAAAATAATTTAGCAGCAGGAAGAAGTCCTGTCCTCTTCTCCGTCAGGAGTCTGTGCTTCCTTCTCCCTGTGAGTCCTCTCCCTGTAGGCTCTCCAGTTGCCTTTGGCTTGCAGACTGTCCCGCTGCTCTGAGTTCTAAGCACTGCAGCACACTTCTAACCCCAGACCCTTATTTGTCCTTTGTCTTCTTTTACCTGTTCTTATACACATATTCGTGTTTCTGTCAAAGAAATGTAGCTACTTCTTCTCATGACACTTCCAATAAAAGCATTAGCTGCTCGAGGCAAAGCCCAATTGCTTCCTCCTTTTTATGGCTCTCAGAACCTAGTATAGAACATTCCCACATTATTAGCTGAGTGATGTTGACGGATGGGATTTACAGGGAAATATGCATCAATTTCTAAAGAATAAGGGGAAACACCTTTCTTTTACCTACAGAACCCAACAGCAATCGTGGATCTGAAAAAAATTTAAAAAAGCAATATTTGAAAGAAGAAACAGGTTTGATTTTTTAAAAAGGTAGCATTATGAGCACGAGAGAACGTTAAGAGCCGGGCAGACCAATGGCCACATCCGAGATCTAAGTAGCAGGTTGTATTTCCTCCTGAGAGCAGGGCTCAACAAACTCTACCCCATGGACCAGATATGCAGGTCTCCAGTTTTATAAATAAAGCTTTATTGAAACAGAGCCCTGCTCATTTGTTTACATATTGTTTATGGCTGCTTTTATGCTACAATGGCAGAACCAAATAGTTGCAATAAAGACTTCATGGCCTACGCAGCAAAATAAATTAACCATCTGGCCCTTCATAGAAAAAGTTTGCTGATCCTACAGTGAGGACACTTGTCTGGGCCTAATGCAGGAAGGCGTTTTCACTGCCTGGAATCTGCTTCTTTTCTCTCCCCGCTGCCTACTTTAAATGCCAAAAAGAAGTTGTACTGATCCTTCATGGGCTGTAGTGCTCTCCCTTCTCTCCTGGGGAATCAGGTACGTAGTGCGTAAAAGATAAGGAAGAAAGGGGAGGGAGGTCACAGCATAACCTTTCCCTCCCCTGAGGACTCACACAGACCACTGGCCCCGGTTCCCTGGCAAGTGGAAAGTGAAGGCGGTGTTAAATAGTGTGTTAAATATATCTTTCTTTTCTCTGGAAACAGCTTTTTAGGTATATCACTGTTCATATCCATTGTACATATATCTCATTAAAGGTTATATTGCTTTAAAATGAGCTTCTGGTTGAGATAATAGTATTCGATCAAGATTTAGTTTATGTTGAAATGGTTTGATTGGAGTATCATAGTATGAGAAAGCAAAGAAAAGGCCAAATGTGCTTACATTAGGTGTAATTTAGTAAAAATGGAAAGTTCAGGCATTTCTGGCATAGAGAGAACATTTATAGCATTTTGGCTTTTCACATTCATCTTTTAAAGTTCCCAGTTACAACATTTTCTTTTCTTGGCCCCTTAAAAATAATGAATAATTTTTCTCTGTACCTATAGCTTGAAATATTTTGGTATATGCTAATTCAGAAGATAAAATTTCTTTGGGAAATGCTCACTTTAGTCTGCATATTAGAAATGAAAGTCTGCTAGCTATAATTCTAAAATTACCAGTGTCATTGGGTTCATATCATCAAATTGTCTTGTGAACCTTATTCAGGGGTCTGGACATAGTGACCATCTATTCAAATATCAACCCCCAAGTGGGTTATAATATGTGAGTCTCTCCATCTGCCCCACATTTTTTCATCATCATTAAGCATGGGCTCTAACAAGCATTATAACTCAGCCTGTTTAATACTCATGCCCACCCTCCATCTTGGGAGAATTAAATTTATGAGGACTGCTAAAAACAATCTACTTTTGAATCTATTGTCCGCCAAAATTTGTCTTTTTCTCATTCCAGGCAGTTGGTAGTATATTTACTTGCTTTCTTTATGTTAGAAATGGCCTTCACTCTGACCAACGAAATGTGAGAGAAAGTTTTGAGTGTCACATCTGATTGTGAGCTTTAAGAACCTGCATGCAAATTGCCACTATCACTTTCTTTTTTCTTCAGCCATAGCAATCAGCAACATTTCATAAAGTGGGACCTCTGCACAGTGAGTTCCGGAGTGGGGTGGTGTGGAAGTGAATCCTCAGTCAACTTGTGTAGGATGTATATTCAGAGTAAGGAGGACACCTTTGTGTTATAACCCACAGGGATATGTGGTTTCTTTTGTTACTGCAGCATAACCTGATCCTTCCTGATTTATTTGGTATGTCTGGGATGACTTTTAAAATATGATTTGAATTCTCCATAGTGAGGGTTAGTTCTATGGAGAAACAATCAATTATTTTCCAAAGAGACTTATGTGAATGTCTGGCATGGCGTTTTAGTCAATGATTTCATATTGCGTGCCTCTGGGGTGCAGTACACACTTCACACTGTCTGCTCACTTTTGTGGTGGTGGTGGTTGTTCCCTGTTTATGTTATTCCCACGGAAGAAGACATCTGAAGGAATGCTTTAGAAATTGAATGTGTGAAATGCAGTCCAGTTTCCAATCAACATCCCTTAGAGAAAGCAACCCTAAGAAAGTATTGAATGGTATTAGGCCTGGGGGAAATGCACCGAGAGAGCAACAAGCTATTAGCAATAGAGTTGCCTTCAGCATAACATATCATAACATAATGTAATGTAATGTAACAACATAATGCAATGTAACATAACACAACAACATGTAACATAACATATAACATAACATAACATAACATAACAATGGATTAGTGCTCCAGTCCAGGTTTTTAGCTGAGACAAAGGTTTAGCCAGAAAAACACATTATTTTGTATGTGTGTATGCCAGACAGCTTAATCCATTTCTGTACTCATTTTTAAGCCCAGCATTACAATTTGTCACCTTTTTAAACTCAGAATGACTTGTCCTGACTGGTGTAGCTCAGTGGGTTGGTCATCATACTGCAAACTAAAAGGTCATGGGTCCGATTACTGGTCAGGGCACATGGCTGGGTTGTAGGCTGGGTCCCTGGCTGGGGCCTGCACCAGAAGCAACTGATCGATGTTTCTCTCACACATCAATGTTTCTTCCTCTCTCTTTCTCTCTCCCTTCCCCTCTCTCTAAAAATAAATAAATAAAATCTTTAAAAAACAATAAGCTCAGAGTGACTAAGGCTCTTCCTGTATTTTTGCAACTTATGTACTTGAACAGTTTGAGTTGTAATAGTCTTGGATAGAGATATCCTTCTTTTTTCTTTGACTGTTTAGTGGGCAAGAATCTCTTCCAAAGGGCTTCTGTTAGGCCGGGTTACTCTGAGGCCTTCGAGAGAGCAGCTGCTGAAGGAAAGAAGCCACTTAAACTGGTCAATGTAGGTTTATGCCTTCATAGAACAAAACAATGCTCTTTGCCTATTGTTCCATCTATAGCCACATGCACACATTAACAGCAATAATAAAATATTGCCCCATTATCCCCAAAGCATCAGTCTCTGATAAGATAAAAGCTTTTTTCCCAGAGGGGATGGTTAGCGTGTGAAGGTGAGAGATTGGAAAAGAAGGAATGCATTAACCTCATGGTTCTGATAGAAATGGCCTCCTCTGTTATGAAGAAAACACACACGTTAAACATGTGTGACGAGCGAAATCATAAGAGATCAGTTACCTTCTCACTCCACTTATCTCAGTTCACAGGACTTGTGAGCAGTTAGAGAGCTGCAGACGGCTCCGTGGGAAGTGGTCCACAAAGACATACAATGAGTTAGATAAAAAAAGAAAAAGTTGAAGGAAGAGAGCTATTGAGTTATTGAGTGATTAGAAACTCAGAATATATCCCAGATCTCTACAGCCGTCCTTGTGAAACCGTGCACTAGTCTCTTCCTGTCATGTTCTTGAATGAAGCTATTACTTCTGGCTTATTTTTCTTTATTAGTTTCTTCACCAATGGGTATATGCAACTTACATGTAAGCAAGAAAGCAGAATAATAAAATGAGCAGTTGTGAGCTCACCACTCCATTCACTCCTCCCACAGCTCATACTTCTGTCTTCCCAGGCTGGGGATGAACTTTGTGTTGAACGTTGCTTGTTTTACTAAAAGTTATTTCACCACATGCACACGCACACATATGTATATCCACATAGAGAGTTGCTTGGTTTTCCTGTTTTTCGATCTTTATAAAAATAATACGCCTTTCATAATCTGGTGGGACTTGCTATTTTTACTCAACAGTCTAAGAAGCACCCATGTTGTTTGTGAATACTAATCCATTTATTTTTCTTGCCTTATAACTTTCCACTGTGTGATTATACCACAGTTTGCTCGTCCGCTTTTTCTGTTGATGGGCATTTGAGTTGTTTCCTGGTTGTTTTTCTCTGTTGTGAACCGAACTGCTATGAATGTCTTTTTGTGTTCATGTCTCCTGGTACACATGGCAAAAGTTTCTCTGAGTATTACCCTGGCCTGTAGTATAAGTAAATATTCAGCCTTACAACATACTACCACATTTCCAAAGTTATACCAATTTGCTTTACTACCACCAGTATATATAAACAAGATTTCTCATAGATCCACATTCTACATACTTTGAAATTGTAAGATGTCTTAATTTATGCCAGCCTAGTGTATAAATGCTCTTAATTTGCATCTCCCTGATTGCTAATGAGATTGAGCATCTTTGCAAATATTTATTAGCAATTTGTGTCACCTCTGACTTTTTTTTCTTTTTGCTTTTGAACTAGCGCAGTAACGGTATATTCACTCCTCATTAGGAGAGAAAGAGAAGTCAGTTGATTAAAGTCTTTTGTAATTAAACCCCCAATTGGTAGATGATAGATGACTAGAAACTAAGGTGAGTGCAGTCGTTTCTGACTGAGAAAGCGGAGCTGTGTGTTAATGTGCCCGTGGGAATTCCTTAAATCCTATACTTTTATAGTAATGTGAGCCTAATGAAAAACAAAGAACTATATCTACAAATAATGATACACGCTAATTGGGGATTTTCTGTATTCTCACACAGATCACTCAGTATTTTGTGCCCGCAAGCAACAGAAACCCACTTTGGCTGACTTAAGCCCAAAAAGATTGTTCAGTCATTCTTTTCACAATAGCAAAAACCCTGGAATGGCTGAAGTGTCCATCAACAAGAGAACACACTAGTCCCTCATTGGTGGTCCCGGCGTCTTGTGCGATGGACCCACTTTGCCTGCACGTGATCCCAGAGAAAGAGGGGCATGGGTGCGTGGAGGAAAACAACACATTTCAAACTCCTTGACTTACTGGACTCTTTCTTCCGTGGAAAGACTCAAAGGAGTTGTTGGTTTCCAAAAAAAAGACAAACGGTGTTTCAGTGAAAAAAGCATTTTTGGTATCATTCATCATGAGAAAATATAGGTGGGTGAATTTTCCAACTCCTTAAAATTCCTTTTGCCTGGAGGTGTTCCAGGCTAAGCTAATAGCCACGAAGATACATTCGTTCGTGCTAAGATGTGAGGACGGTGACGACTCGGCTCAGGGAGGAGTCTTCCCCAGCTCCAGCGGCAGCGCGGACCCGTGGTATTGGTAGCCTGGATGCTCATGGGCACATTCATGCCCATCCTAGTAACTGTGAACCACTGGGAGAGGAGCTGCATGCCACTCACTAGGGGGACAGCTGGCTGCTAGGATTTCTTTGGCCCTGTCCCTGGGAGGGACAATCTCTAAATCTTACCTCTCTGTCAAAGTTTGAGAGTGGTTCTAATTTTAAGTGAGCGTTAAATTATACATCTAAGCAAGTCGGAAACAGAGTGCCTTGGTCCCTACATGGGCCCCAGAGGCCTGGAAGGTAGGGGGGCTGAGGCTGAGCCCTCCGTTGACTTGGACACATAACAGGAAGGGGAAGGGCAGCAGCGTTTTGAAATCCAAAGGAGTGTGACCCACGACAAGGGGACATGTACTTAGAACTATTTTGCTCTAACTTCTATGTTCAGATGGAGACTTATCAAAGCATATGACAAGAAAATTAAGGCATATAAGCAATAATAGAATTTTAAATTGAGCGGTGTCAATAATCATGATAACTTCTACTTATGGATTTTCCCCTCCGTGTCTTACGAAGGACCCTGCATGTTTTGTTTCTGACCCTCCTAGCAACCGTTTCAGTAGGTTTTTTGTTTCTATTTAATAGGTAAGAAAACTGAAGTTCAGATCAATTAAGTAACTTAACGAAGGTAGCAAGTGATATTGCTGAAATGATGTCACATTTGGACTTATAATTAGAGTTATGAACAAAAGGAACTTTTGCACACATTTGAATTTCTCCTGTGAAGAGAGATCCAGTATTTACTAACACACAGGATTTGACGACTAGAACTAATACTTCTGTGCAGGATTACATCAATATACCCCGATGGTAATTGTTGGTGAAACAATTAGGATTGGAACGTTTATTTATAACTGGTGGAGGAAAATTACGGAATACTGGATGCTTTCTCTTTATGATAAATACCTTTTGACATTTAGCTTTCCGCTTGTGAAATGGCTTTAGCAAACTCCCTCTTTCTTCCTGTTTAAATGGCGTGGTGAAGTAGAGGGATGTTCAAATGAGGCCTACCTTTTGGCTGGATAGAAAAAAAAAAGGAGCTAGAAAGTGTCAACTTATTTGGCAGAAGAGTGTTCCATGTGTGGATCTGTTGTGACCTCTAATCTTGGGGCAATACAAAATGTGGCCCATTTGGATGGCAGCATCCTAGCACTGTATTATAACTTTAAAAAATATTTATTAATGAGAGACAGAGGTGGAGAGAGGAGTGGTGGTGGTGGGAGATAGATAGATAGAGAGAGAGACAGAGAAATGTTAATTTGTTATTCCACTTAATTGTGTATTTGTTGGTTGCTCTTGTATGTTCCTTGACCAGAGAGCAAACCCATAATCCTGGCAAATCCAGACGACGCTCCCTGGTCAGGACACTTGGTTTTTCACTTCCTAGATCTCAATTTAAAAACTTTGAATCCTTTTATGTAAGAGAGAGTCTTAGAGCGTTCAGTAGAGCCATGATCTTTTTTCCTCCTAATGTACTATTTGTCGGCCAGCAGCACTCCCCTATGAGTCAGCTGGCCTCACGGTGTTGCTCCTCTGGTTCGTATACCATGGACTTTAACAAAACGCTCAGCATTTGCTGCAGTTGTTATCTTTCAGCTCTCTCTCTAATCAGCAGTCTTGCACAGCTTGATCTTCCTCTTAATTTAGAATGTGTCTTCTTTCTTGGCTGCTGGCTGACTTCAGAAAGGAGCGAGCACTCTCAGTGAGTCAATGTAACTAACTCCCCAGCCCTCACCCTGCTCCCACCCCAGCAATCATCAGTCAGAACATCTGTTCTCCCTGCGTTCAGAGTGTGAGGGAGCTCACACTGGGATTTTGCTTAGGATCTTTTCCACATCAATTGTTTACTAGACGGAAAGCTCCTAAAAAGAAAGAACTGCATCCTCCACACAACCGTAATTCTGACATTGAGCACAGGACGGATACTTATTAGGGCCCAAAACAGTACTGGTTCAATTGCATTGAATGTTTACATGAGACATTAACTCAAGATGTTTGGTGGAAAAGGGGAACCAGAAAGCCACTTTTTGTCATAGAGATTTATGACTTATCCTTCATTGAAAAAGAACCATGTTAATAACCTTGTTCTTATTGTGTCATTTTTTAAAAATGCTTGTCTCTTTTTACCTCTGTGAAGCAGTAGTGAGAGCTAGGCTCCTGAGCCAGACAGACTTGGGACAGATCCCAAAGTTGTTGCTTGCTACTTTGGTATCCTTGGGCAAATTTATTAAACATTCCAAATCTCAGTGTTTTCATCTCTAAAATGGGGACAAATAGTCACAACCAGCTTAATGTAGTAATCTGAAATATTATTTGCCAAGTATATTCAGTAGGTGCTCAGTTAATCATGGTTATAATGATGATCATTTTACAAGAGACAGCAAAACTGATATTTACCACCATGAAACAGTGGCCAACTTTTCTATTCACTTCAAATGTGTAGAATTTTGTACCAATGAAAATAGTTATTCAGAAAAGAATAATTATTTGCTTTACTTACATGCACCAAACAACAGACATTCAAGGATGTTAGCAATAACAGGATTATTTTTGTAGCTTAAAATGGCTCTTTCACCCTAATGACTCACTTTATTTTTTAATTTTTGAAAAAGATTTTATTTACTTATTTTTAGAGAGGGGAAGGGAGGGGGAAAGAGAGGGAAAGAAACTTCAATGTGTGGTTGCCTGTCGAGTGCCCCCTACTGGAGACCTGGCCCACAACCCAGGCATGTGCCCTGGCTGGAAATCGAACCGGCGACCCTTTGGTTTGCAGGCTGGCACTCAATCCACTGAGCCACACCAGCCAGGGCATCGCTTTAAAAATATATTTTTAATTGGCTGTAAGAAGTAAATTTCTGAACTAATTTTTTTCTATGGGTTCTTTTTTATTCAATACCCTGTCTTGCAGAGTCAGTTATTGCTGTATAGAAAATCATTCCAAATGTATAATGGTTTTAAAATAGTCATTTATTCTCATCCACAAAGTTGTTGGTTCTGTGAGAGTCGTCTAAGCTAGGCTGGGCTTGGCTGATTTAAGCTGCGGGTCTGCCTAGGCCCAGGTCCTCATGGTGAGTTGAGTCCAGGTCTTTTCCATATGTGTTCATTCATTCTGGGCCCAAGCTGTTCTCATGTCGATGACAGAGGCAGAAGGGGCAAGCTCATCTCTACAAGCCAAGTTTAAGCCTTGTACCATATCTGCTAATATTCTATTGACAGATAGGATATCCTATTGACTGAGTCTAAAGTCAGAAAAATCTATTTCTCCTATGGAAATAGGTGGTCAGGAGTAAATTTTTTTGAGCAATCATCGATCTACCATTTATTATAACAACATGAGCCATTCTACATTGAGGCCAGTGGATGTGCGAATAGTTTCTTCCCCAGGGACTCATGTAGCACTAGTGACCAATAAAGGAATTCATTTTTCTAAGGGTACCATCTCCAGCCAACCTTGCACCACAGAGTACTCAGAATTTAGAATATTCACTTCAGTATGTCTGAGAAGGAAGTATGCAGAGAGCTTTAAAAATACAGCACTTAAGAAAAGAGAATGAAGTGAGTCCTAGGGGATATAGCTAAGGAGATTGCTATTACTTCTAGCAATGCAATTTTATGCTCCTTGCAAGAGTATCATTTTGGGTTTTTTAAAAGAAAAATTAAGTTGTGCATGTGCTGGATTTAATTATTTGACTTCTGAAATATCAAGTTTTTGTATCTTTGTATATAAATATTGGCTTTGTGTATTTGGCTTAGGAAAAACTTATTTTGGGGGTATTTCAGTCTCAAGGTTATATAGACAAAGAAAGTACAGCACATTCTACATTCTAGATTTGCAGTGTGTGTTGGGGGAAGGGTGGGTGGGTGAGGGAAGTTTATACTCTCACTTGCTTTCAGTGGAGTCTGATAAAGAACTTGTCTTGATGTCTACCGTTGGGTAACTTTATTCAAGAAAACATGGTAACTGAAAGCAGGTCATTTTGACATTTTCCACCTACATGGAAAGTTGTGTATTTGGACAAGAAATTTGTATTTTTGAGTGCAATTGTATTAAACAGAATACTTTTGGAGACAATTTCTTCCTTTATCCCCCCCATTTCCATCCTTGAAATTAGCAAGTTGAGGGCTTCTCATCTTCTGTACTTGAGGGAAAAATACCTCGATCTGAAGCAGGGGGTCCCAACCTTAGCTGCACTTTGAAACCACCTGGGGAACTTTAGAGACACTCAAGTCTGGGCCCCATGTGAGAGAGGGCGACTTCCTCGTCTGGGATAAGGCCTGGGCATCAGAATGTTTGAAGTTGCCCTGGTGAACTAATTACGCATCTAGGGTTGTGAACGTCTAATCTAACTCTTGGGCAACTTCATCTTTGTCATCAGAATTGCTCGGTGACTGCAGGTCTGCATTCAGTGCTGTGTAAAACGGAAGGGTGGGGATTAACTAAATGAATGTCCTCGTCGTCCCTGGAGCTTGGCCTGTTATCTCACTGAACTTCATCTGCACAAAACCCCCATGAGGTGGGGTGGGTGGTATATTGCTGCCCTCATTCTGTAGATTCTAAAACAGAGTCTCAGCGAAGAACAGAACTTGCCCTCACACTCAGTTTTTCATTACAAAGTTAGGATTCTGCTACCAGCTCTCAGCTTCAAAGCCCCGGGACCTTGAATTCTTAAATAAAGCTGAGTAGGCACTGATTTATCCACTTCTAACAAGCCTTCTAAGATGGAGAGCAGTTTTTCATAACGTGTTGGGGGTACATAAACAGCAGAGCAAATGTTAAGCTAAGGAATGAACAGGTAGCAATAGTTTGTTTTAGATACAAATTGAAACTAAGGTTGATAATGAAAGGGAACGGAAGTCAAGGGCAATGAGAGTGGAGGCGGGTGGCCTCAGCCTCTGTATCTGCACATACATTGGTTAAAGAAGACTTGCCAGATATTTTGTTGGTTGATTACAGAAGGGAAGATAAAAAAAGAAAGTTAATTTCTAAAAGTGTTTAGAAATTGGGGGAAATCACTTCTGTAACCAATATTGGGAAGGAGCTTTTGGAGTGGAATTCTGGAGATGGAGAGAAGAGAGAATGGGTGAGATTGGAGGCAGATGTGAGGGAAAGAGAAGGGAAGTCACAGAAATTGTTTGCGATCAAGAGAAAAGTGGGCGTGTTGGCTGGAGAAGCCACGGGTTGTGACAGTGAGCAGAGCTCTCATGTGGAGCAAACATGGGGGAGCCCCTGCCCCGACCTGTGTGGGCACACCATGTCCTGGCTGCTCTTTGTCTAAGTGGCAGAGCCCCTATAGCCTGTTTAGCAGATGCTTTCTACCTACGGGCCCTTGGGTGACATTCTGATGGTGTGTCATCTCAGGATGCAACCTGACCTCTTGCTGGGTGCATGGCCTCAGTGAAAATACAGAGGAACTCTCAGTATTCTGAGTGACAGCTGAGGAAGAGCCAGGTCTGTTTTCAGAACCCCATGTTTTTAGTTCTTCTAGGTCCTACAATCTTAAATGAAAACACAAACCTCAGGAAAAAAAGAAGGCGCAAGTGAAGTGGATGTGAGGAGAAAAGAAGGGGGATCCTCAGTAGAACTCACAGACAATGAGCAAAGATAGGCTTTCTTGTAATTTTCTTTCTCCAGCATTTTATTAGGTACTGACAACAGGAAAATGTAAGGTGGTAGGTTTTACTCCAATGTTTTAGTTTAACTGGGGGTTTATCCCTCATAGTTGAACGTGCTTCCAGGCGCTGAGCTTGACTGCCCTTGCACTTGGCTTCTTGTTCGTGTTTTGGAGTTGGATCTGCAGTTACATACTAATCAGCCATGGGCCACTACAATTCCTCTTTTTGGTCTTTCAAAGCTGGGGCCTGATTTCTACTTTGGTGTAGTAAATTAGTGAATTAGAAGGCTGCATTTACATTCTCAGTCCACTAATATAAAACCTTATAGTTTTATAGTAAAGTGTGTATTTATTTCTTTGTGCATTTTCCCATTTTATCCTCATAAAATCCTTCTGAAGAGTCAGAATAGGCTTTTATTTTATACCCATTTACAAATAGAGAAACAGAGGTGATTCAGAGTGGCTATGTGAATTGGCTTCCGTGAGGGGAGCCCAGCATGATGGCCTCCATGCAGGGCACGGCGCTCTTCAAAGGCCGCTTCCATCTAGAGCCATGTGTGGTCTCAGAGCTGCCCAGAGCACGGTGAGGCAGGTATTCCTCTGCTTCCTGGAGGAGAAGCTGAGGCCCTGAAAGGAGGGGTCGCTTTCTCAAGTTCTTTGGACTATGCACAGCTAAGTTCACCAAGGCTTTTTGCTTTTACATTTGCTTCCCTACCTCTTGTAATGATTCAGCAATACAGGGGAAAAGTCACTTCTTGAAGGAAAAGAAATAATATCTCCCTACTTACTCTTCCATGATACTAATAGAGTAGGTAGAAAGTATTGGTTCTGATTCGTTTAGAATGAATTTCTGACTTCCAATTATACGGTGGGTTATTTTGATTATGATGAATGAAACTCAGAATGTGCATTTAAATGTGCACAAAATTTTTCATTTTGTTTTAGTGCAGATTTTTAAAGTTCCATCATCTTGCTTTTCTTCTCTAATGATTTATTTTTTCCTTTTTCCACCTCACAGAGTTAGATCAATGCCCTTCATGTTATTCAGAAAGTGGTCTTCAGAAGAGGGAGGGTGAGACGCTCCACTGGGAGTGAGGAGACTAAGTATTGTTACTTCTAATCACGTTTTTCTCATCACTTTTTAATTCAAATTTTTGTGTTTACTGTATAATATATATGACATATGAGTAGATTAGTCGGTTACATATGTATATAAACATACATGTGTGTATATAACATATGCACATCTCTGTCACACACACATATATATACACACACGTGTGTGTGTTTATCACATATGTATATATCTATCATACAAGCACACACAGATATATGGAGGTATGTACACAGGCTAAGCAAGCTAGTGTTATTGGTTGGATTGTGTTCCTTCCCCTCAACCCCCCAGAAATACATATTGAACTCTTAGTCCCTCATACTTCAGAATGAGCCCTTATTTGGAAATATGATAATCACAGATATAATTAGTTAAAACAAGGCCACAATGGTGTAGGGTAGACCTCTAATCTAACCCTAGAAGAAGACAGCTATGTGAAAAGGGAGACACACAGAAGAAGTTCCAGGGAAGAGAACGGAAAAGGCTGGAGCGATGCACCGTGGGCCAGGCAGACCAAGGTCGCCAGCCCTCACGCAGAGCCCGGCGGGCGGCGTGGAGCAGATGCTCCCTCGCAGCCCCAGGAGGAGCCGCCCGGCCAGCGCTTTGGCTTCAGACTGCTGGTCTCCAGAACTATTAGACAATCATTTTCTGCTGTTTCAAACCACCCAGTTTGTGGTACTTTGTTATAGCAGCCCTCAGAAATGAATTCATTTAGTATTTATTAACCAAGAAAAAATCATCTGAAATATTTTAAGAAAACTTGACAAATTTATGTGGTTTCCAAGTGGTGCAATCTATCAGTATGATTCTTCAGTTAGAAAACCTAAGCAGACAGACTTGAAGTCCGAGGGGGGCACTGGGAGTGAGGGAGAGAAAACTACCCAGTGCTTCTGGACGACATCTCATTAGCAGGGGGAAATCATGAGGGTCTCCACTGAGATAATGGGACCGAAACTGCTTAGGAGACTGGGAAATGCCGTGGGGCTTTCGGAGCGAAATGTTGAGTAGTTGAAGAAAGACCTTGGGAGCTCAAGAGAAACCAGAGAGTCCTGGGGCTAATTTTTGCTGGTTTATTTTTTTCCCATTTGTTTATTCACTACAAGTCAGATTTTGGAGCAATTAGCGAAATATCATGCAAATATTCCCAGTGTGACTACACATGAATAACTTTAATTCTGTGGAACATTTGTCTTGTTGCTACAAAATACATCTGCTATTTGCATTAACTTAATCTGTTAAGATATTGTGAACTAAACCACAGACTTCCAGAGACATTTAGGAAGCAACTTCCCATTTTTATTGGACACTCGTGAATAGCAAATTCTGCATTTCTGATCACATGACTCTGCCCTGGGAGCACCTCTTCTCCCAGCGCTGTTTCAGATGATAGAAAAGGAAGCATAGCAAAGCTTTATGGAAGGGCAGTATTGCTAGGGCAGGACAAGGGCTTGTGGGTAACGGGAGCAAGCAGTGGAATAAGTAATTGGAGGAAATGTTGTAGTCCATGGATATGCATTCTATGTACTTGAGAGAAGAACAGAAACAGATGGAACCCTCGACATGTGCAAAGTACTGTGTTATGTACTTCCCATGATTCCTGTCATGTAGATGTCATGACGGCCCTTACAGGGAAAATTTTAGGGAGCCAAATTATTGGTCCTATATTATACAGAGGATAAGGAGCAGCATCAGCGTTTCATTCATTCAACAAATGTTTACTCAGCACCTACTACGTGCCAGGCACCGTTCTAGTTACTGGATATAAGGAGGAAAAGAAAAAAAAGGCCGCTACTCTTAGAGAGTTTAGTTCTAAAGGAATGACTCAGACATATAACAGTTGACTAACAAATGAAGAAGACACTTTCAGGTAGACCTGAAAGTTATAAACAAAGTAAGACTGTGTGATGTGATTTCATTAGATTAGGTCATGTAAGACCCCGCTGAGGCAGTAGCTGAGACTGGACTGATGAGAAGATAGTGATGGAAAGAACATTCTGGGGGGCAAGACCCAACGTCACCAGTCAGAACCAAAAGGAGTAAGAGATGCCACAGGAGGGTTTTAATCAAGCAGTAATGTGCTTCAGTACAGTTTTCAGAAGATTGCTTGGGCTGCTATTCAGGAATAAATTGTATGGAGCAAGAAACAGGGGTATCTATCTGAAGGTGCTTGCAAGTGTCCAGGTGATTTCAAATGGTGCCTTAACCAGGTGGAAGCGATAGAAATGGAGAGCAATGGGCAGATCAGGGACATGTTTGGAGGCAGAACTGCTAGGCTTGCTGGTAGTTAAGATGGGAGAAGAGTGAAGTTAACAAAAGAATAAACAGTGACGAATTTTTTTTTAAAATTATTTTATTGTTGTTCAATTACAGTTGTCCGCATTTACCCTCCCCCCACCCCACCCCAGGCAAACCCACCTCCCTCCCTTGCTTCCACCCTCCCCCTTGGTTTTGTCCATGTGTCCTTCATTGCAGTTCCTGAATACCCTTGTCCCCCTTCTCCCCTTCCCCCTCCCCTCTGGTTACTGCCAGAATGTTCTAAAC